>JAECUM010061339.1:0-19082 GCA_016617855.1 Megalonaias nervosa
CTATTTCATATTGTTGGTACTCTGGAGAATTAGAAGTATCTTTTACAAACATCATTGATGGACCAGCTGATCTTGAATAATCATCGCTGTATCTTGCAAGACCAAGTATTGTCGTAGCAACGTCAACTTCTTTCTGAACTGATTCAATATTTTTTCCGTCAATCATGTACGTAGCGCTGTCAAATAACGCCATAATACCATTATTAACAAAACCAACACTATCATCAGCGGCGTATTCAGTATTATCTGTTTTAAAAATTTCAACCTCTACTTCAATAAATGCCTCAGCGGGTAGAAAACAGCTGCTTGTATCCTGAACTTGCAGTTCAACCCTCCCAGGCTGATTTGGAACTCGTGCGTCGTAAGAATACTATTGATAATCACGCACAGACTCATCCTTGAGTACTGGTACATCCATGTCAAACGCTGGATCAGATATAGGTTTGAACATCTTTATTATAATTAGTATCGTCTAAAACGAAGACCAATTCCTGCTATCAGACTAGCGGTTATATTTTTTTCTTTTTCTGATAATGGTACATCAGCCAACTCTGCTAGTTTTTGATTAGCAGCTTGATTTATTATTTTACTAATATTTGCAGGCATTACGTCAGTGCTAGGTAATTTTACAGGTTGAGGTTTTCGTCGTATTAATCGTGCTAGTCTATCTTTGATTGCTGAGAATGCTTTACTAGCAACATCACCAACAGCACCAATACCTTTTTCACGAACAACATCAATAGCTTTCATTCCCAGTTGCTTTGCAATCGGTATTGCTTTTGGGGCTATCCTTCTAAACAGACCCTGAACAATATCGCCTAGTCCATCTCCGTAGGTTGTTTTGTATACTAGCAATCGAGAATTTACTGCCTTGACCATGGTTGGTCCACGTTGAGTACTATGTACGATCATTTTATTATAATAACTGTATTTAATTACATACTCAATCCAATGACTTAGTCACTATGGTAGTCAAACGCGATTTCATTAATGAGGGACCGATATACATTAATATCCATAATTCCACCTGTAAATAATCGTTGACAAATATCAGCTGCTTCATTAATGATTTCTGGGGAATTATTACCAGCTCGTTTTCCTCCAATGAGGATTTCTAGTCGATCAACATCAGCAAGAATGTTATTGGGACAAGTAATAGGGCCACTTCCTAAACCACTTCCAGTTGCACCAGGATCTTAATATTCTTCCTCTGTTATTTTGACTGGTTGTTGTGGTGATGGTTCTTCCTGTTGTTGTTGTAGTTCTCGTTGTTGTCGTTGTAGTCGTGGTAGTGGTTGCTGTAGTGATGGTAATTTGAGTTGTGGTGATGATATTGGTGATAATTCAAATTGTCGTGGTATTCGTTGTGATGCTTTTTTACTTAGTTTCGGTGATTCTGGATAGTCACTTCGTGATTGCTCAAATGGTTTTGGAGATTGTTGCCTTTTACGTTTTATTCCTTCCATTTCTTCTTGTTTTCTTAATTGATTTAAATCATAGATTTCATTAACATAATCTTGATATAATGGATCATTAGTTTTAACTCTTTCAACATCCATACTTATGCGATATAATGTCTTTTGCCATTGTTCACGGGTTTTAATATCATTAGCGTATTTATGTTTCATTAATTTACTTCTTTGAGCAAAACTACCCACAGCAAACTCAGCTAATTGTTCTAGGTTTTTAATGTTATTCTTAACTATTTTAACAGTATCTTCATTAAATTTATTTAACAGTTCAGTATTATTTATTGTAGAGCTCTTTTGTCTAGGGGCTGGTGCTTCAACGTCTTCAGGCTGAGCAGCAGCTGGTTGAGCTGCTTGAATATGACCAGCAATATCAACAGGCAATGTTTCAAGAGCTTTCTGTGTTTCCTCAGTTGCTGTAACAATTTTCTTTGTTGGTTCGACAATCGGTTGAAATAATTGTTCTGCGCCTTCTGCAAATTCCACCTGAGACTCCTGACGTGATTGTAGTTGTTGTTTAACTAAATTACGGACGGGTAGATATTTTCTAATTGCCTCTAGTCGCTCTCGAGCTAATCTAGCTGAATGTGGTTCTCCAATATTCATTTATTAATACTATTTATACTGGCTGTTTAATTTATAGCAGCAGAGAGGGTGAATGACCAATACTGAGTGACCAACGCGTAAACGAAATCGCATAAAAATTTGAAAAAAATACGTCAGCGATCTGGATAACAAAACTGAGCTAACCCAAACGATTTATTATCCATTCTCAACCGTATGGAAATAGTCTCGGTTAGAGGCTTTGGTTTAGCGTCATTGACCTTGTTTTTTTAGCCTTCGTAGGAAGGTTTATTTTTTTCAAAAATAAGGTCTCAGACAAATGGTCTGTTCACCTTCTCTGCTGCTCAAACATTCATTAGTGTAGGGACATGGGTGTTTTGTACAGAGAAAGACAAATACACTCACACATACACACACCACCAATAAACACTAATATTATCGGCAAATTGATCAGTCTCTCTTTTCTAGAGATCTGGTAGGCCCTGAGAAGGGCTGTATTGTTTTAAACTCCAAATGTACCTGGTTAATGATTACACCTCCCTGGTCTGGTCCCTACCCCCCACCAATACCAACATCAATCTAGCTCCACATTTATTCGTGTGGTTGGGAGTGCGGAGGCAGCTAGATTGGCTTCACTATTCCATTTTTCAGTTTGTGGAATAGTGAAGTATTCTCTCCTTCTTCTATTCCACTCCCGTGGATGTTATGGTCTCCTTACTTCCTGAGGGCGCTGAGGCTCCCACTCTTGCAACTGCCTATCCCAACTCTTCGTCCCAGTTTTCAATCTGAGGGACCACAAGTCCAGGTGGTCCCAGTGGCTGTGTTGCTTGGCGCTGTGGAGGTGTCCTCTCAATTGGTTTGACTTCACAACTCTGACGTAGCAATATTTGAGACAGGATCATTTCTTTCTTTTCCTTATCTTTCTTTTCTTCTCCTCCTCTTCTTCAATCCTGACACTTTCTTCTATTGCCTCCATGGCCAGCTAAAAAAGGAGGCCACGGGCATACTCCAGGTACATTTGAAGTTCTAACAGTTTGGCAATTCTGCTCATCTTCTTAGATCTTGATCAGTGAACGATGGGTAGCTAGACTAACGAACGTTCCGCTTTATATCCCTGATGCATTGATGTTAAGGATAACACCCTCTTACACAAAATCTAACAATACCCACAACTCAACAAAAACATGGAACGCGTGGACATAAAAGAAACACTCATTTCCACCTTTTTCCTACAAACACACCTTTTTACCACTCATACATGTATCCATAAAACACACACACACACACACACACACACACACACACACACACACACACACACACACACACACACACACACACACACACACACACACACACACATACACACACACACACATACACACACACACACACACACACACACACTCCTTCTTGGTGTCCACTCTACAGTCGACAAAACCTTTTTCTGTTTCCTGCTGCTGATGTTGCTGCTGCTTCTGAAGTCTGTACTTCTCTGTCCACTCTTCTTGCTCCTTTTTAATTTCTTCTCTAAAGACCTTTTTATGAGATCTTGTGCCGCTTTCAACATCTTTACATTTTCTATCTCTTCAAGCTTTGGCATCAGGTTTTGCCTGACACGATATAATCCACGTGGGGTTCATTCAGCTTAGCTAGTTTTGAAGACTTTTTTATCGGTTCGCGAGTCAACAATGGATCGCGAGACTGGAGACCGCACCGCTGCATATATGTCTCAAGTGCGGACGCGATAGAAAACATCCCTGCGGCTTTTTGGCTATAGCACATCTAATGTGGAGGAATATAGAGAAGTGAAAGAGCATATATCTTTATACACTATTCATTTTTTTTTTTAAACTTCAGACACCTTTTCTCAAAATACATTTTTATTCAACCAACAAACAAGCAACAAATAATATAACATCAACATTGTTTTTCAAATAACAAATTTTCAACAAGGTTGACAACGTTTTGAAGGTAAGTTAGATTTCCACTGTTAGAAGTCATTTGGCCATTGATGTACATTACGCTTCGTAGCTAAAGACAAGAGATATCCATAATGGTCACAAAACAATCTATCTGCTTTATGATCGTTTCTAGAAGAGTCATGATCAAAATAAGTCACTAAATGTTCTAAGGGATATCCAGAACTTCGTTGATGAAGAAGATACACACAATATCCGCACACCATGGAATCTGTGACTTGTAATTTCACATTATTAAAGCATGTCGTCTTGGACTTTCTTCTCATAAAGTCGATGATGTCGTCTTCCAAAGGCAGTAAGCCATACAAATCAAAATACTCCACACAGAAGTCTTGGGGAAAGCAGACAACTAGCCAGTGGGTTCCTGGGAGATGACTATCATCCGTGTTGATGATATAGACTTGATGGTCTTTAGGTTTGCGATACGACATGATTCCAAGAACCGGTGTACGAACTGTTTATCAGAAGGTAATAAAATTCCCGGGTATCCATTTTGTTTGTTTATTTTTTCACAGTTGATAATAAATCACCAATTCAATTCTGACTTTTTCCTTGAAATCTCTGTCAAGTCAACGATTCTTCACTTCGTCTCCGTACTCTGTGCAAAGAAAGCTTCGATGCGATGGATCTCCAGAGAAGTCAATGGAGGGGAGGAATGTTCAGGCAAGTATTTATACCACTGATGCAACACTGCTTCTTCCGAGATGAGACCCCAGGCGTCATCCAGACACTCGTCCAATTGTAATTCTTGGCTCATCATCAGACATTTATAATGTTGAATTTGAGTGAAATGATCGCTTTGACATTCATGGCAATGTTTCTTGGTCATCCATGTAAATCTTTCTGCCAGGTGGTTGGCAAGCAGGATTCTAATGTTGTTCTTGGTCTGGCCATCTGGACATAACCATGTCCTCTTCGTCTTTGTTTCTTTTAGTGGGTGGTTCTGCTTCCAAGATATCCTCCCATTTCATTTCCAAAGAGGCTCCACTATTCAAAGAGGGATAAGAGTCTTCCATAGCTTCTAATAGTCTAGACTTACTTCTCTCAAACTATTGACTTCTAGAGTGTTGTCGAATTCGGCATACAAGATGACGTTCATCGTCTCGGTTAGACCTTCTGCAAACTGAAGTTCCACACGCAGTTCACCGGATTTTACAGGGTGGAACGTCCTTCGTCGCTGCCTTGGTCTGGAGTGAAATCATAGGCTCACAAAGCGTAACCTCCTGCATAATCATCGTACGAAATGCCGTGGCTGGTGTTGGTCCATAACTGTCCCGAGGTTTCGTACAAGGACAAGTACGATCTCAAGTAATTCTTTTCGGCAAATTTAGGTTCGAAGGGTCTAGTACAAAAGGTCTTGCCATCGCGACTGACTTCGATCTTGGCCACTCTGTAGTGCTTAGACTCGAAAGGATTGGCAGTGATGGCTCCGTTGGGGGCTTCGTTGCTGACGATGCCAACGATTAAACGTTTGGGTTACTGTCCTTGGAACAGATGATCTTCGATCTTATATGGGAGTTCAGCGGCAATGGTGAAGGTTTTCACTTCCACGCGTCGTATCGGATACTTGGCAGTCGTTCTGCTCAAAGTGTGGCTGATGTCGTTTCCCACTTTAGGTAACACATCGACGCGTCGCACTTAGAGTCTGGCTTCTTGGATGATGGTTTTGTACTCGTTGTCATTGACCATCAAATGGAAAACGGCATTACTGTTATTCAGTCTGAGGCGGATATCCACCCCGTTCAGCAAATACATTTCTTGCAACCACATGTTTAAATGCAAACTAACCATCAGTTCTAAACTACGTCCTTGGAGGATTTTCTTTCGACGGTCGTTAAACCCCACATTGTGAGGATAGTCAGGTGCTGTCAGGACTGTGTCGTTGAACTTGTCCTCGCCCACTGCGTCAGGTTTCCAGACTACGCAAGCATCCTGATGAGTATTCTTGGCGTCTTTCCAGCACATCAAGAGATTTTAGAGGTACGTTCGGTAAGGGTAAGTATCCATGCTGCTGCTGACTTGTTTGTTATTCAAGTACAAATTCATTTCGATGAACAAGGAATGTATGAAACTGCTAACAGGAGCTTATCTAGCATCGGCTCCAGGAGTGGTGTCGTCCGATTCGATCACTTTGACTTTCATGTACAAGTAACTGCTATTCAGATCGATGTAATCTTCAGGCTGTCCTTTGATTTCAAATTCGACGGGGGCTGAGGTCGTCAAAGAGGAGATGGGATGAAATTATATCCATTGGGATTCTTGCATCAACATCATCATAGTGGGTCGCATAGCAAACAGATCCAGTTCCGACTTGGAAACTTTGGAAGACTCTCGGTTCATCATTTTTCTGTTTAATAATCAAAAGCGTCTAATTCTCTGACAGTACTTCTTTCTTTTGTCTTCCTAGCTCTGTGTGTGTGAAGTTCTCTGGAGGGGTGTCTTCGTCGTCTCTTTCGGCCTTGTCCTTGCCGTGGTGTCAGGGAAGCAGGAATGACTGACTAGACAGCTTCCAGTACATTTATAGGATTTTCTCGTCGGCCCAAAATGTCTTTACCAGTTTGAAGCAAGACATTTTTGCCTGCTCTCAAGAAGTCTTCTTTGGAGCTTTGTTTGTTGAATTGACAATTTGGAGAAATTCTTTGCCATGTGTCAAAGCGGAATCTTTCAAGGCATGCAATCCTCCTGTCACCATCGGTTTCAATACGACGGCCATCGAACGAACGCAGATTTCAGCATACCTCCTAAACCATGTCCTCACTGTCGAGCAACTCCTCGGTACACAGGATACATGATTTACAAGTCGTTAGAGAATCATTTTCGAAAATGGAGTTTCACTGTGACTTTCCCTTTGGAGAATAGAATATTTTATCCAAGATCTCCTTTTATACCAATGTTCACAGTGTCAAAATACGACTTGCTGACAGGCAAATATTGCGGATGTACATATTCGCGCTGAATGTGATGCGTGTTTCCACCTACCTCGTCATTTGTGGTCGCAGAATCCGCATTCAAAGGAGTAACTCGCAGAAACGGTGCGGATGTGTTTCCTACCACTATTTACTCCGCCACATCAGAGCACACAAAGATCAAATTTAATCCTTGGCTCAGTTCTACATGGTGACGATAAAACTTCTCAAAATTGAAGTAGTTTGTGATGGGTGGTATGAGTGGACCCTTGACAATCTTGCGGTCTCCACCCAGAATGTCAAACAATTCAGGACAAAATGTAATGGTCAAATTTTTGATATCCGAAAATTTCATTAGCAGGCCACGAGCCACTTTATGGTACTCGATCGTGACACTTCGTTCGATTTGACCAAGGCTATGCGAAACAAAGCATTGAATATGGAAGCAATCATTCCACCAGACGTTGACGGCTAAAGTATTAGGCTGCAGGAATTTTCAAACATATAGATGTACGGTGGAGTACCGCGGAGTATCGGGTGACACTGGTCGTTTCATAGAGGAATCTACAGTTTCGTTTGCTTTCAAGTATTATTGCACTTTTTTACTCAGAACTTCGACCGCAAAAGTGTTTGATTTGCCATGATGGTTTTGATTTGTGTAGGGTGAATTATTTGGACGAAAGCAGCTTCCCAATGGGCTTCATGATCCATTTGGATGGCCTGGGGTAATTTGGGCGTGAAACAGCATAAAGTATTGTGGGGAAACACATCCAAGTAAAATAAAATTGGTTATTCATAATTCCAGAGTTCTGCTGTGAGAGGGGTCAGTCGAGGTCAGAGTAGTGCCCTAAAGAGGGTTATTGTTGTTTTGGTGGTGACCGTTGGTAGGGTGACTGACGTTTTACCGTTATTGTATTTCAGGGAAGGATTGGGTAGAAGGTAACCCGTGCAACTGCTCAGTAAAATGGTTTACAATTGTTTGTCTCCTTGTTGCAAACTCAGATTGGCAATGGCAGCACCGATGAACACAATACACCAAAACGATTTGACAGAAAAAGACGACGTTCTCATCACCACATCCACAAGGGTTGCTTTTGTAGATCTTAAAGAGAAGAACTCGGAGAAGGAGTGGTCACTGTTGTTGTTGAGACTGTGTTGAATGGCATGATGGTCACTTCTTTTATAGTCGATGACTTGCGAAGCGACGATCCAAGAGTCAAAGCTGGGAGTATACCCTTTCCAACGTGCTTTGACTCCTTTGACACGTCGTTTTCCCGCTTTACTGGTTCTTTGATCGAGAATGCTTTCGGAGTTGTACACTCCGCCTTCTTTTTCGGTTACTCTTTGTAACTCTGGCAAGTAGAACTTTCCTTTTAACACTTCCCCGTTCATGTCTTCCAATTTATAGACGGCAGAATGACGGCCACTCACTCGTCCAGAGACACTAAACAATTCGGTGGTCCAGTTGGGTAAGTAACCTTTGTCGAAAGTGCGTTTGGTTTTGCCAATGTGCACCCAATCTCCCACCGTCGACATTCAACCTTTCCTGGAGACAGTAGTAGTCAGGGACGTACCAAAAAGACGCTCAAAGACGGTCACTTTGTTGTCGGCAGTCATGGTAAGGCTGATTGTAGGCATTGACCAGGTGAGGTAAGACGTTGATGTAATGCATAGTGTGTTGATGCGTAAAATATTCCCACATGCGTTCATTCAAGGAACGTTGAAAAACGTTCCACGACGCTCTCGTTTCTTCAATTCTTTTTTGAAAGATTGGTTTAAATTCGGTGCCATTGTATGTTTGCCGTCAAAGAGGGTGACGACCGTTTTATTTTAACACCAGTGTTCAGGCTTGCACTAACTTTGTGCTGGACTTGGAAGTCAATGGCACGACCCAAGGAAATTTGAAAAAGACGTCGATGTCGCAAATAAGTATTTCTAGCCACGAATGCAGGTGGCCAAATGAGGGACTTCGGCTTAATCGGTGCCCTCTACTCGGGTGGGACTTCGGGACAATTTTCGTCGAACGGGTTTGTGTAATGTGTACGTGGCTTGTTCTTGTGACCATCATTGCACTTGAGGTAAACGGATACTTTTGAGTTCGGTTTTGGCATCAAAATGTCTGAACTCCTCGGTATCCCGCGGGTGGGCTGGATCGTAGTTAATGGTGGCTAACAAATACTCCATCAGGACTCTCTCTCTCTCTCTCTCTCTCTCTCTCTCTCTCTCTCTCTCTCTCTCTCTCTCTCTCTCTCTCTCTCTCTCTCTCTCTCTCTCTCTCTTTCTTCAATAAGTTACCCACTGTTCACTGATGATACTCTGGCTGGGGTAAGGTAGTGGTTTGGAAACGGCATTACGTGTCCGACGTGTCACAGGAGTAGACGTCGAGGGTAGTGGTGGGGTAGAAATGGGATGGCGATTGTCTTGCTTTCTTTTTTCACTTCTGGTTTCCGTTTTTCTTTTTCACGTCTGTCTAAGGAGGAGTGGATATCATCTTTTTAACCCAAGCTTTGTTCGTTTCTTTGTGGTGTGTGGGAAGGGGTCAACATGGCCGCTGCAACCTTACTAGGGCTGGGGGCCGCTGAAGGTGTTTGAAAGACGTATCGTGCATCTTCTTCCTCTAGCATCCATGTGGCTGCATCTGTCTTGGTCACTAGGGGTAGTGGTGGTGGTGGTGATGGACTTTTCATTAGGGTCTTGAAATCGTTCAGAGTCGGTGGAGCTGTCTCGTCTAGAGCTTTCTGGTGAAAAAGTTGATGTCGTTGTAACACTTGACCTTACCGTTGCAATTTTTCCATTTCAACATATCGCTGTGATCCATCATCGATTGAAGTTCGCATTGTAACTGGGACATCTCGGTCAAGTGAGGATTGGGAAGTAAATGCGGGGTGCGTTGTTCCTGCCAAAGATGGAAGTCCATCCATCGTTTGTAAGGGACTAAAGTCAGTTGTCGTCCTTCCGTCAGATTCCAAAGGTCACGTCTGAGATCTTTTCACCCTAGATGTCTCTTTAATCTTCTCCGTCCTTTTATCTTGGACCCGTGGGTAAAAGTCCTCCCAGCATTGGTACCGCTATTCCTTTGACAATGGGACCTATCTGGGGTAAAAATCCTCCGTGTTGCACCAACATCTTCTTTTGACGAATGTGAATTATATTTTGAACCAATTGGCGAAGAACATGTCAGACAACATTCGCACGCGTTATCGATGACGTCTCTAGAAGCTGTTTGAATGAGTTGTTTCGCATGGGTGGAGGGGCTTGGAAAGAACGGTCAACACGTCCCAATGTTTGGCTAAACGAGGAGGCAGTCCTTTCCTTTTCTTTCCTTTTTCTGGCAAGAGAGTGGTGGTGGGGACTTCTTTTAGGTGACACATTTTTTCGTTCCGGAGCTAATATACACGGAAAATCATCTCTTGACATGCTTCCTTTTGTGTTATTTTTTTTGCTGCTGTTAATAGACCAGCAAAACGTTTGAGAAGATGTGGTAACAAAATGGGCATAAAAGCCATCCTCTTTGCAGCAACGTCATTTTCTTTGGACGATTGGGTGTTTTCTTGGATAGACGTCGATGCTTGGCTAAGCCTTTTCTCGGCTGCAGGGTCAAACTACGAAACTGTCCTTTTCTTTCTCCCTTTCCCTTTTGGACAGGAGAACGACGATGGTGGTGGTGTGCACTTCTGGCGGGTGACATCTTTTTGCGTTTAGGAGCACAAAACACTGATACCCATCGTTTGCCCCAGGTCTTTTTTTACAGTTGTGGAATGCGTCGCGTCTGTTTGTCGGTCAGTCGTATCACCTTCATGGCAGTCATCACTCGACGTTGAAGGGTTCTCAACGGACTAAACTGGGACGGTTCTTGCTTGAATAAATCCATTAAACATGCCCGATCTCTCTTGGACTTTGATTTTGGGGGAGGGTAATTTGTTAGCAGCTGCCGCAGGAGCTAAAGAGAAGGAGGGTGTCACAGCTGGAGGAGAAGTTCCTGGAGACACGGGTTTCCATTTTGCCATCAAATTAGAAAAGACGTGTGTCCAGTTGGGTTTGGCTGGCATCTCAAGCAAGGAAGTGGAAGAACCTGAGTCTGCTGGAGACGCGGTCAACTTTGCTGAAGGTCTCGGCTTGGGGATGTAATGTTGTGTCCTTGCCACAGTATCTCTCTTGCGGGTAGAAGCTGATTTCTACACCACTGTTCCTTTTCTTCTGGGTAAGTTTGGGTCGGGAAGTGGCTTTTTATTACTTTTGGGGCATTAGGATCCCATTTTAAGAGGGAGCGAATGATGCCATCTCCCAGAGAACCGCTACCTCACGGTTTCAAAATGATTTGCTTTCTGGTTTCAGTGTCGATGCAGGGGTCTGCCAGTTGTGTCAAGGATACTTTGTTTCTGTCCAAACGCGTTTGGTTTGATTAGTGATGTGAATGATGCTTTGAAGTAGTTTACGTGCTGTCAATGTAAACCATCGTAAGACTTCTATGAGACTAGCTTCTAAGAGACGAGTACGTATTTGTGTTTTTTTTCGCGACTGATGCCATACAGGGCACGAATCAATTTGACGGGAAGATGAGACTGAAGGGACGTCATGTTTACGGTGTGTGAGACAGACCAGAAGTGTCCGATGTTTTTATAGATTTTTAAGTCGATGGGGATGTATACAAGACAGGCCCTCCGTCTTTGCACCAGTGGTGAATCAGATGGGTACGAACTCGCAAATAATCGGGGGCAGTGAGTTTTCAACCCACGAGTAACTAGGCGTGAGGGGTTTGAGTAGCATCGTTGTACGCATGAGTTAGCCAAGTAGTTCCTAACTGTTTAGCTAACACTTGCACTTGCGATTTGTCTCTAGGACTTTTAAAGAAGACCACGTAATGAGCATTGAGACTGATGGTGCGATCGGTTTTACTTTGTGGAAACAAATTGTGGGTAATGTAAATGACACTGGCATTACGATGATGCCCTTGTCGCGTAAACGACAGTTTCGTTTCTTCGTCGTCTTCTCATAACATGCCGTAGAAGATGACCAAATTTGTTTGACTGGAGTCAGACACAATCCCGTCGTCTTCGCCAGGAATGCCTTCCACAAACACGCTGGAATCTGCTTGACTCTCTCGCAAAAGTCTGTACGCCGATTGTCGCTCTTTGTAACACTACACGATACGTTGAGGTGGACGATCGATCAAATGATTTTCATGTTCGATCAAACGTTTGACAAATTCGGTTTTTCCTGAACCCCTAAATCCAGCAATTAACACGCTAAAGGGATGGCGAAGATACAAGGCCTCGCAACCAGCACAATCTAACTTTTTGTCAATGACTTTGAAAGTGGAGGAAGAGGTAGGAGAAACAGCAGAGGTAGTCATAGTGAAGGTGATGTCACTTTTGAAAGAACACAGACAAGACAAGAGATTTTATGCTTTTTCAGGATACATTTATTCCAAACATTTTTAAATTGACCACAAAGGACAAAATATATAAAAGCCAAATGGTTAAGTACATCGATAAATTACACATCGAAAAGATCAAAGTGGAATATAAACAAGTGACTGTACAACATTTTTTGTGACGAAGGTGTGGTGCCATAGGGACACTGGGTAATGTTCTCAGAGTGTCTACACTTGGCACAGTCTCACAGGTGTTCTCCCGGAATGGCTTTTTGGGGATGTCCATGTCAATGACATTCCTGTCCTGAATGTAGTGGTTTTCCACAGTATCGTAGCACTGCGGTTAACACATGTTTAAAAGTTACTTTTTTTACTGGACACTTTAAGTTCGCTTTTTTCTTTGAATGAATAACACAAATCTTGGGCAATGAAAGCCACTTCTTTCGTCCAAGCCTCGAAACCACTTACAACTTTCCGGTGAGAGTGTAAACAACAAGCTTTGCACACATCTTCGTAAGCTTACGGAGCCGATAAAATTTTACAAAGAAACTTTTGTTCAAACAGAGCTCGCGAAGTTTGGAGATTAAAGCTCAACGCTTTTAACAGAGTGAGTTTCTCGTGCGCATTTAAAGGAAACACCATTATGGTTTGGTGGTAAGTAATGTTCATAAAGAGTCCACAAGGAACCTGCTGATTAACGAGATCCCAGAAAGGAAGTCACTAAGAGACACACTACACGACGTCCCCTATTCAAAGGACACAGTTCTCGTAAAAAGTATTGGTAATCCGCCACAGTCTGAATAGTGTCATTGACTTCCTTCCACGGAATACGTTGTATCACGACAGATAACGGTCGTGGCGTAGAAGCAGGTTTTATACCCTCTTTTTGACAGAGGAGATAAATGTAATTTCTACACAGAGCTGATCGTACTCCAATGGTTAATCTAAATTGTTTAGTCACTAACTTGCACACCACACATCTTACATACGTTTCCTCTTCAACCAAGATTAGAGAGTATAAACGATTTTGGTAACCCTCTAACTCTTCCTCTGGAATTCGTTGCAGTAAGGAAACCTTGTAATAAATAGAATCAGTAGCAAACCAATCCATCTGGTCTTTTGGTAGTTGATCAATGTCTGACCACTGGAACGCTTTTATCAGAATCATTTATTTTATAGCATTCAGGTACCAGTAGTTCAAACATTGGCGACGTAAATGAAGCAATTGTTCTTTCCGTTTCACTTGTAATTTGATGAATTGACGGTAAATACGTTCTCTCAACTCCATAGGCAAACCACGAATGTTCTCTTGTAAAATATCCATAAAGAGATTAATGGGGTCCCACTAAAGGTAGTTAGTGATAGTGCGGAGCTTATCGAACATGTTCCAGGTGAGATGAATCTTTCTGCTCCTACTGGTGAAGTCAAACACCACAACTGAAACACTTGGCTTTATCACCTTCGCCCACGTAGATAAGTCCGGCTCTGGCTAATTGTTTGGGGGTATGTCCTCCCAGGTATTTAGGCCACTTTTCTTGGAAGGTTTGAAATCGACTTTCACAGTGGCAGTATTCAGACAAACGTACAGGGAACGAATATTCTTCTTTCTAAGGCTAATTTCGATGAGGGTACGGTGAAATCCGAAATAGTTTGCTCAGGCATGGATGACATCCGTAGGGCGGTATCCGCATGGTTTCACGTTGAGAATAAAAATTAATCAAGCGCCCGCGAAAACGAGTGGCATCGCTTTCGCATTCGTCAGGTTTGACACGCACAGCATTACTTTTCATGGTAGGTGTAGTGGTAGTAGTAGTTGTAGTCATAGCGACGTTCCCATAATGTTGTGCAGAAACGCAAGGCATAGCATCGCACTCGACTTGAGAATGATTGAACTTGAATTGTGTCTGTCTGAAAGGATTCATCTTTCTCGCTTGCAAATGTAGTCACAATGAACTATCGGTCTTGGACGTTTTTCCTTTTTATATGCTGACCAATATCGAGATGTCCTTACGGCAAAGTGAAGTGATTGGGAAGTTGCACTCAAAAATGGTACACGATTTGATATAATGTTTCCCAAGGATCGACTGAAAATTTGACGTATGGGTAAACTTACAGTCTTCTGAGATTTGTAAGTGTTAACTTTTAAGTGTTCATCCTCTCCAGGTTGCAAGGCTTCTTTCAGCACGCCAAAGTTCACCACTTGACTGGTGGGATGATTTAAAATCAATCCTTTCACTTTGCACTCGGTCTGCACTTCTCCTTGTTGGTCACTGTATTTATCACCGTAATGTTTAGGAACTCCGCTAGCAAAACTTAGAATCTTGTCGTCGGGGTGCTCGTCCGTCCCTGCTCTTAAACGGTCTGCTTCGATTTCAGGGTGACGGTGACCATAGCGATCGATCTAGATGCAACTGTCCGTGTCAAAATGCATCACACGATCTCCTAATTGCTGTGAGGCTTTGTATAATTGTCAGCGAGAATGGGATGTCACGTTCTTCTTCGTAACTGACCAGGATTAAGTCTTCACGAGTGACGTGTACTTGTTTCATGTATTTGGTTTTGTCGTGAATCATCTGGAAGTAGCGGGAAGGTTTTATCAAAAACTCCGTATTGGGTAGACATGGTTGTTGAGCCTTTTGTTGCCACAAGCAATTCAACATCACTTTGGCAAACTATCGCCCTCCTTCGTTTTTCTTGACGTGATCTACAGTGATACCTTCCTGCTCAACCTATTTCTCTTTGAATTTCTTATGGTCTTTGTGGATTTTACGACATGAAGGATAGCCGTTAGCTTCTTGTTTCATTTTCAAAAAGGCACCCACGAAAATGCCTTTCTGAGTCACGTCACCCTTGTGGTAATGTTCTGTCTTGGGAAAGAGGTAAATTTCGTACACTTCTGACAATTGGCATCCCAGGTCCAGAGCTTTAAACAATTCCACGCTGACCCATGTTCCTGTTAAGGCACGTTCATCCTCAATGTGCCGACAAGGATGGTGTTGGTTGCACTGTTCGGCACAAGTACGGAACAAGAGAAACATCAGTCTTCCTTGGCAATGGTAAGGTAAAACGGGATAGTACAAGTCTTTGGAAGGCAAGACTTTTCATATAATCAATCCTTCGTATTGTTGAATGGCTGCCATGTCGATGAGTTCCGTCAGAAATTGTGGGTGACCTGCGGGACAGAGGCAATATTTGCACACGTACGGATACAGCGAACACACTTCTAGGCATTTGATTTCTTCTCCTTTCTCTTAGTCAGCGTGGTACAGCAAACAGGTGGCATTCGTTCGCTCTCCATACAAGCTGTCCCGCGAGTTCAGATGGTCCACCAACTTGTAACTTTCCACAACGCACTTAAATTCGGGATCGGTTTTCAAACGGTGATGGTCCTCGTGTTCCCACATTCCCACGAGATGGTATCCTTGCTGTTCTAAGTTTAAGCGACGCTGACAAGTGGTCTTGTACAAGTCTTGCATGGTAAAAACAGATTTTTAGTTTCACGTTGAGGGTGACAGGTAGGACGCCCGTGGCATAAGTAATCATTAAACTCTTACACGATCTTAGGGTTATCTAAGTCCCAGCACTCCATTGAATAACTTCCAATAGTCTTTTCGCCTCTTCCATTTCGGGCATGTTGGATCCAGTTGTTTTCCTTGTCACAGAAGTAATGTAACCAGCGTACGGCTTTTACCAAGTATTGACGTTTTACAAAATTGGTCGTTTGAGCGCGGATGACAGCCAGGGTTTTCTCAGGCATGAATCTTTTGCGGTACACTAAGGAACATGCTTTGGCAGTGGTGCAGAAAGTTTTCAAGAGGTCGATCCCTCCGTGTTCTATGAGCGATTCGCGAAATTTTCCACAGCAACGCCGTAAAATGTCCACGTCGGATCAATAATACTTTAACATTTCTTCCTGAAAATACCAAGCGTAAAAAGCTTCTCGTTGTTCGATGGGTATGTTGTCGGGGAAGTAGTAGTGAGCATCTGTCAAATGTCGTAGGACAGCGTGTCGATTGGCTTCGGTATTGAAAAAGTACGGAAAATACCCTTGGGCCATTTCTGCCATTCCAAACGTGTTAGATATTCGACTCAAAAGCATGGCCAAGTAACTTATCGAATCTTTAAACTGCACTTGTCCCACTTGCATGGAGATGATTTTGGCTTCGTTCAAAGTGACTTTAGGACGTTGGCTGCTTTGTTCCGTATATTATTTCAGAAGAAATTGTCCATCGTATGGCGAGAAATTTTGAGCCATGACGGTGGCATAGCGATGGAAGTCTCCATAACATTAAATATCCTCTTTACTCCACATTTCGTCAATAGGGTCTAAGATCCATTGGGCGAAATCGGTCAGCGTGTTAGGTCCCCGAAAGATTTTTCACGTCCACCAGGAACCTTGCTACAGTGAGGGCAGTGACAAACGATCGGTTCTTGGATGTACTTCTCGCATGCTCGATGAGCAACTCAGAAATTAGGAATGTGAATACCCGTCTCTTGCATGCAATCGAAATCGAAAAAGACTACATTCCGGTTCTTATGCTCATCTTCCTCCTCCTGCTGGGTTGGTATTTTTGAATGTGGCATTCGTGTTCCTAGTCCACGATTTGGTGACAAATGTGACATAGTTTCTTTCCTGAACATTCGAAAGCTTTGACACTATTGGTACATATGACTTGTCCACAAGTTGGGCACAATTTCAGGAGTTGTCAAGTACTTTTCTGTTGTGAACCTTGCACCTTATGATGTTGTTGGTAACAGGTTGGACTGACAAATGTTCGCTGACAAGCTGGATAATGTACTGGTTCATGTCCTTCGTCAAGACGGCTTTTAGAGGCCAAACATTATGAGCATTTAGATCCACAATGCTTGTGTTGCTCTCGATTGTTATAGCCATAGTCACATTTCTCACAATAATAACTGTATCCAAGGAATCCGGTGCTGATGGTAATGGCATCAAAATGTTCATCGTGATGATAGACGTGAATGTATTTTCCGTCTTTAAAATATTTGCCTCGAAACAACAGAGGTCCACTCCCTACTTGAGGGTGCACTTTCAATGTGTAGCGTGGAGCCAAGACGTCTTGCAATTTTTTCATTTCAGGAATGCCAAAGGGTGTGTCTTTGGATAAGCCAGCTTCCTGTAACAGGAGGTCTGCTTCTCTTCGTTGTTTGGCTGGGTTCGATTTTTGAATAGTTTGCCAGGCTCTGTTCCATTCTGCGTGTCATTCTTGTCGGCATACGTTCGGCCCACCACAATGGCACGGACTAAACACATCTTGTCTTGAGTGTTTTTAATTCGGACCAGGCTCGCTTTTGTACTGCGAAGATCGTCCACCAATAACAACTTTCTGCGTCCGGTCCCTTTGGGAAGAGAAACGTGGACCATATACAGTGTCGCTTTTCCATCGGTGATGTGAAACTTGTCGTTACCCTGCCGAATGTGTTGAATCTTGTCGATGACTTTGGAAGCTGTCAATTCTGATGGTCCGCTAAACTTGATCCAAACGGGGGACTTCAGGCTGTCGTGATAAATGGAAAGTATCAAGCGATCGTCTTCGTTTGCTCGACATTGTCGTTTCAGTGCGGTTAACAAAGAATCCCACAAGTCGGTGATGAACCCTTCTGTTTTCTCCAGGCGTACATCTGACTTGAAATCTTTAAATTTCACTGTGTACGTGTAGACTGTGGTTCTAAATTTTCTAGAGGAGTGTTTATCCGTCTCTCGAATGTGGTAGTAGTTTTCAGCTGTTACTGGTGGTGGTTGTGGTGGACTTTGGTTTGGCGTAGACTCTCTGGGTCTGGATTCTGGCTCCCCAATGTCATATTCAAACACGCATTCATGGATTTGAGCCAAGATGTTAGCTTCTGTGTGAGGTGTTAGGTCACGTTTCTGCCTCTTAATTTCGTCTCCTTTCTTCACGAAATGGTGCAATCGTTTCATCTTGATTGCAAAATGTCATATGAGTAAATTTGAAACGCCATGGTCCCTATATATAAATGTAAGGTCACGATCTTACCTATCTCAAGGGTCAGTGTCCTCCCTCAAAATATTCATTTCACTCTCAATCCTACCAGAAAGATGGAAGAGCCAACAGAAATCGATCTTCTGATTAAAGCTTTGCGAGGTGTTTTGCAAAGGTTTTCTTCAGAGAAGGCGACGGACTACCCCTTTATTCGAGAAAAAAGTCAAGACAACTTGCTATATCTGTCAGAAGAAAGGACGTTGGTCTTCAGAATACCCACAACGTCAAAGCAAGACAGGCATTAAGAGAGATAAAGGTCAAGGTACCTGTTATCATTGTCGATAGTAAGGACATTGGTCTTCAGACTGCCCTAAGAAAAAAGAGAACCGATCCAAGAAACAGGAGGAGCAGGAGGATAGGGCTTTCAAACACGAAAAAGAACCCTGCGACAAGGAAGAAGAACCCAGACCCAACCCACCCAGGAAGAGAAGAAAAGAAGACGAGAAGAAAGTGAGGAAGAAGAGGAGGAGAAGGCAAAACCTGTGGCAGTGAAGAAATATAGAAAAAGGAGAGAGTGAAAGAAAAAGAAAAAGCTAATAAACTTTCTAAAGTGATGTGTTATATAATTTGATTGTAATTTGTACCAGAAAATATACCAGAAAAATAAATGTAAGTGTCTCTTGGTTTTTATTTTTATAATAATATTTACCTACACTCCCGCACTCACACACGTCCATCATGGGAGAAAAGGGATTTCAGTTTTATTTGATTTTGGCAAACATTGAGTAGTCTCTGTTCGAGAGAGGTGAGTGGCCCTGAAAAGG
>JAECUM010061344.1:0-12183 GCA_016617855.1 Megalonaias nervosa
AACAAGAAAGACACACACACACACACACACACACACACACACACACACATATATATATATATATATATATATATATATATATATATATATATATATAAAACAGATTTTGTATCGCATTATTTATTGATTCGCGACATAGGCGTATCGTCCCAACTGTATGACACAATTCTGACTTTCAATTTGAGACGTTTGACGAGGAGAAAATTTCTGAATTGAGTACATTCTCAAGTTGAGAAAGGAGTATACATTTAAAGACAGGCCTTCTTTCCGAACTGGAACTAGTGAATAGTCCTAAACAGGATGGGCGAAAAGCAGGGGAGACTCTTTGTTTGCTTAATTATTGGCTTTTTGAGGAACCACTGTGTTTTAGTACTTGCGTGCTGCAATCGCGATGAGAAGGGTTCGGTTTCAGGTCCTGTTCAGACCAAGCTGGGTCGACTGCCATGGTATGTTTCTGGGCAAGGTTCTTTACCCTGATTTTCTTGACACGATATAACCTTCTATGTGTTGGTATACTACTAAAAGACTATCAAAACAACAGTCTTCTCTCTCTCTCTCTCTCTCTCTCTTGACACAAACTCAACGTCATGAAAACGCTCCATCAATATCAATTACCCATGACGTCTAAATCATACATGTACATCTGTTAATTTTGGTGGCATTCAGATCGATACTAAACTGCAGTAAGGTACCAATATGAATGACAACGGACAGACAGACGGATAAATACATGGATGGGTAGGGGGATATAGTAATAAACTCTTCAGTCCTTGACTTGATATAAATATCATGCAGACCAGAAGTAGACAGGGCCGGATTAAGGCTTTGGGAATGGGAGCGGTTCATCTAAGACGGTGGTCTTATAGATGCTTAAACTATGTTTTATATATGTGTAATTATTATAGCTATATTAAGTTAAGTTAGATGGTTTAAACCTATGTATGATTTAATTAAACAAAATAATAATATCCACGGCAAACCATGAGGATCCCATGACTGAAGGGGGGGGGGGGCTGCCCCGTGCGCGCCCCTACCCCACCCCCAACCCAGCCCTGGATACACATTAATCTTTCACATTTGAATTGCATTTTAAATTATATTTTCTGACATCGAACTGTCCATCACCATCATCATCGTCGTCGTTATTATCATTATTATTATTATTATTATTATTATTATTATTATTTATGTTCGGGTACGAAAAAGTTGTGTGCAGTGTATATATGTGTTCAACCGTTATTTTGTTTTCTAATTGGAAGAAATTTCTATTGTATTAGGATTTGCCCACATTACGTACGAAAACACCGTGTAGAATTACTTATAATGTATTTAGTCATGTTTGTAGATATATTTTTTAACTGGAAACAAATTCCTGCAGTTCACTAGACGGACAATGATTATTACAGAAGCGAACGCCGAGTTCACACAGTCATGATATTCTTTATGTTTCCTTTTTTTTTAAATTCAGGCCTAAATGAAACTATTGACATTCTTGCAAAGTATTTTTGTTGGTACTCCAACAGTCCAGTCAGAATCTGCATCCAAAATATTACCATTAAGGTAATTACAGATGTTAAAGCGCCTAAAAGTTATCAGCACCTTTTCGTGTAACGATTACAACATTGACTCTACAGCCGCTCCACCCTCCTGTCTGCCACATCTAAGAACTCATCAATCACAGCAATGATTAAATTAAATGCACACTCCTTTGATACTTCGACAAATTATCGAAGCTTAGTCGAATTATATAGTAACTCTGAACACCAGTATCTAAAAATATTAAGAGCCACATTTTATGAAGTGTATGGGCTGAAACTCTGTATCATTGACACAGTGCTAGAAAGTTGCAAAGATGAACATTATAAAATGAATACGTGAAGGAAGTAGGAGGTGATGGAACGCTGGGTATCAAATTATACCGTCTGTTGAAAATTATTCATATAATACACAAACATTCAAGTGATTTAATGACTAAATTTTAGTTTTATAAAAATAAAGATACATATTTCTCTCAATATCAAATATTAAATTCCTGACTATTTTGCGGTCTTTTTTTAAAATTCTAACTTAAATAGATCGTATTTTGTACATCGAATCGATTTATTACAGTAAATTGCTTGGGATATTTATACTACAGTATATTACATTGTGACATTTCTATCACAATAAATTGCTCTGTGACATTTATATTATATTAAATTGCTTTGTGACATTTATATTACAGTAAATTAATTTGTAACATTTCTACTGTGTGGCCCCCTTGCTTCGATGATACCTTCTTTCTTTCTGAGTCTATGCAAAACTTTTAGTATACTCTTTGAGCCGTGAAAACTGCAGTGATGGCACGGTAGTTAGCATGCTGGACTCTCAACTATAACGGTGCGGTTTCAATCCTACAATCGAAAGAGTCCAAGTCGACAATTGTGGCGTTTCCTTGGGCAATACAGTTTTATCCAATTGAGTCTACACTTAAATAATCTACTTGTGTTGATGTACAATTCAACTCTAATCGAATCAGATTCGCTCTTTACTCACTGAAAGTATACGAATTTTCTACATCAGAGTGCTGAGTGTTCAGCATTACGAGTCCCATTATAGCGTGTGATTATCACACGAAGGCAGGAGTGTGGCTGTCAGCTTTCTATATGATGGTATTCGAGTACTTTTAGCCCGTTGTAGATCTTTCTTCAGTCTTGGCGGACGTCAGGAGGACGTTTCTACTGTTGTCAGTAAATGACTGGTCCATTAACTCTGAGTCCATAACTAATCGTGTCAGGTTTATCTTCACTAATTTGTGATCGAATTAACCATGACGGCAAAATTTTAAAAGGTTGCAACATTTTCCTAGCATTCTGGATTGGGTACACAGATGATCCATTTTCATCTTTAAATCGTTGCAAATATCGCCTCTTCTTGCGGTGATGATGCTGTTGTATAGAGTGATCGGGTACTATCCAAGTGTTTATGCCTGCACTTTACGATGTTCAATTGCATTAAATAAAATCTTAAATTTATTCATGGAGCAAGCATGCCCCGCCACAGTGACTTATATGAAAATACTTAACTGGACTGATGGACAGATTCGTATAAGTGACAGTATTGTGTGTGGCAGTACAATAATAGGTACAACGTCAATTAATATTTGAGATGCATTCATAAATAGCATTTAAATGCATAACCGCTATGTAGGGCAACAATCCAAGCGTTCCACGAAATTATGAATCCCAAATTGTACAATATTTTGTTTTTTGTTATTCCTGGCTGAATACAGTACAGATGCTTATTAGCATTTGCTTTGAGAAGTGCTTGTGTTGATAATTTTTTCACTTTACCTCACTCCTAACAGTATGAGACATACGACTGAGTAACATATAACTGTTATATAAACACGTTTACAAAGATAACTTTATAAAACAGTTCAGGTTGATGCTAGGAAGGAGCTTGAATTTCTTCATTGAAATTAAACAGCAGCTGCCTGATATCGATCGGCAAGGAAGTAATAAGAAAACCCATTTACGATGCATTCTATTTTCGAGGCAAACTGCATAGAATGTTTTAAATACGTCTGATTAGGAATTTTAATTTAAAGTCAGAAACAATGGACAGTCTTGGGAATGGGAAATCAGTAAATTCTGGACAATAATTAAAAACGCTTGGTCTCAAAAACCACCCAACTGAGTTTAATAAAACTTGGCAGAGGGCATTATATTAATGTGGGCTTTCATTTTTGTACAACATCTTGCTGATAACCCATCGCCTGATTACTTCA
This sequence comes from Megalonaias nervosa, assembly GCA_016617855.1. Taxonomy (NCBI): domain Eukaryota; kingdom Metazoa; phylum Mollusca; class Bivalvia; order Unionida; family Unionidae; genus Megalonaias; species Megalonaias nervosa. The sequence continues at coordinate 3,770 of JAECUM010061344.1, forward strand.
TTGCTCGATGAACAACTGATCTAAAGCGCTTGCCTTTAGGACACACGGTACTAACTGTATGGAAGAATGGGAACCAGTCTGGAAATGGTTGATAATAAAATAGAGTATACATGATTTTGGCTGGCCAGGATTGGTTAATAATGTAAGTTATCTCTTAGGAAAAAGAATCTTTTTGAGACCTCATCCTAGTTGTAACTGAAAAAAAAATTAGAGACATTGTTTTATTGATGGAATTTCAGTCCTTCAAAAAAAATCTAGAGCTTGAAACACTCATTATTGAAATTAGCACCCGACTCTTTGGTGCGGAATTGAAAGCACATGTTTCAAACACATATAGGTCCAGAAAATGCCACGGCTCATATCCTTTTCTCTGCACAGAAGCTGACAGAAGTTTCATCTATGCTGATAAATATGGGTTTGATCATGAGCACTCAGAAATTTAAAATTAATGAATTTTGAATAGCATGGCGTTTGCATAGGTTTACTTTGGGAACTGAATTAGTACCGTGAGTTCTTTACCGCTCACTGCCATCTTACCTCTGTCCGCATGGGTTCTAGCCTCTTATGGCCGAGTGGTCTAAAGCGACCGCCTTTACTAATCAATTGCCATCTTACCTCTGTCCGCATGGTTTCTAGTGTCAGGCTTAACCAATATGGGTATGCAAGAAAGCTGCCAGCATCTTCTCCTGGGTCGGTGGCACTTGCCTGTGTTTTCCCAGGCTTTCCTCCAACAATTATGTTGGTCGCCATGTGCAGCATATATTGCGCTGAGTAATGGCGCTAAACCCAATTAACAGCAACAACTTTCTTGCTCCTAACTCTTCAGTAGTTGCGCATATTATAACCTCGTATTATTCACGTTGTAACATTACTGAATTTAATGCATGGAGAGGTACGATTGTGTTCTTTTAACGATGACTTGAAATTTGTGTGCCTGGCTGAGAAACTAGACCAACATCCTCTATTTTAAGTATTTAATTATTTAAGCCTTTATCATTTGTTTGATATTTTATTTGTTATAACCTCTAATTAATTTTATTTTACCTGATATACCCTTGAAACAATTTTAATCTTTTATTTGATATACCCTTGAAAGAAGTTAAATATTTTATCCTATTTGCTCCTTATCTCGATTTACATTTTTACAGAGTTTATATTATATATATATATATATATATATATATATATATATATATATATATATATATATATATATATATATATACCTTTACAGACGTTATATCGCCATCTTAACGTACCATCCCCTCCCCCATTACAATATGTTAGTTTAGATATGATAATTTGTCTTTTTTAAAAATTCTGATTATTTTCAAAAGAAATTGTGATTTGATTTGTGATTTGAATTTTTAACGTAGCTTTAACAATTTTTCAGCCATATCGCTACGATTTCTGCAGGGTTGCAGTTTATAGTGATGTTTAGCACTGGGGCATCATGCTGCAGACATGTAGCATGATGTCCCACCCAGTCACATTATCATGACACCAGGCCGATCAGTCCTAACACTAACCTCTTAATGCTGAGCGCCAAGCGAGGCAGCTGTTAGTACCATTTTGTAAGTCTTTGGTATGACTCGGCCGGAGATCGAACCCACGACCTCCCGCATCCGAGGCGGACGCTCTAACCACTAGGCCACTGCAGCGGTTCAAAAGAAATTGAAACAAACGTAAAAACGTAAAAAAAAGAAAATACTTAAACAATTCTGTCCCGGCAGACTGGAGTAATATTCAGTGCTACAAATGTATCCATTTTTGAAGTATGCTCAATAAAATCGGCAACAAATGTCAGATCTAAATGTCTGTTCGTTGTGAGTGATACAGGAAATAATAACAGTAACTAGGTATCTCGTCCTTATCAACGTCATGACGTCTGATGTTTATGACTTTAATCATGAACTGTTCAGAGTTACTGTTGTTTCTATCATTCGTACTTTAACAAGCATTTACCAAAATTAACCGTGTTTTGTATTCATAATGATGATGAATTAAAGAAGATATAAAACAGGAAATTCCTTCAAAATAGATACCTCAGCAAGAAGTACAACACAAATAACTACTAATAGCAAAAACAAAACCAGAAAAAGATTCTAATTTCGCCACCACCACCAGGAATAATATTATTACCACTACTACATACAAAATTATCATCAGCTGCATCATCACCCCATCATCAATACCATTCCAAAGTAATTGCCACCACATAACCGGTATTGTGCTGACATTTCGTATATATGCTATATATAAATACATACCTATGCCAATGTTGTGTCGCAACTTCCACACTTTCCTCCTGTTAGAATGCGTTAGAATATCTATAACATTTTTCTTTATCAATATTTTCAATAGAAATAAAACTTAAACAATTCTATTCTGGCGGCTTGGCGCAATATTCAGAATAATAATTGTCTACATTGGTTATGTATGATAAAAAAAGATCAGCGATTATTATCAGACCTAAAAGGACACGTGGTCGTTGTGAATGACACAGGAATTGACATCGGCCTTTAGCTACGTCATGACGTTGGATGTTTATGACGTTGTGTTTAGAGCTACCGTTCTTTCGATCACTCGCTCTTGGAAAGAAATTTCGCCCAATAAGCCGTGGTTTTCCAACTAATGATGATGCTTAGAGCTACCTTTCATCCTGTCATTCGTGCTTAACACAGTTATCCGTGATTTTATTCTGAATGATTATGATCATTATGATATAAATAAACAATAAATTCACATGGAAAGGATATTAATACTTCAGCCAGGAAGAAGGACACCAACGACAATACTTTCGCAATATCAAAACCAAAACCAAGAATAACTGCAACCACAACCACCAAAATCAATCCTACCACTATCAAAAGAATTATCATCAGGAACAGCAGTACCGCCACCACCACTACCACAATGCAATAATAATAATAATAATAATAATAATAATAATAATAATAATAATCATACGTGATATGTGGAGAACATCTATAACTAGACGTATTTACAAGCAACAGTAAATGGAAGGAATTGTCATTTCTAATTATGGGCGTTCGTTACGGCACAAACACATTTAAAATAGTTGGTTTGTAGTTAATTTCCTTATTTGCCACCACTCCCGAAAATGAATATATATTTATATAAGACCTATAAGACAATTATAGCAGCATATCTGAATTTGTATTTTCGTGATCAGCAAAAATATATATGGTTAAAGGATGCGTATGTCAACTGTTTGTATGTTATGACCCTGGGACAAGGTTCCCTCGGTTTAGAATAGACCCAAAGTTTAAAGTAGGTGATAGATCTGATTTCGCAAATTCAGGCCCAGTATGTGTATGTACAGTAATAGGGAGGAGATCTCGGTTATTTCTAACTTGCGACTTAGGGACTACAACTGTATGCCACGGGGCATTACCCATGGACCGCATTCTACCTCCACATAATTCATGGAGCTATCTAGAATTAAATTGTTGCTGAATAGAACAAATATTTCGCGTCATTGTCAGATACGATTTTTGCAACTTCATTCCAATCATTCTTTACAAATGTCCTGATAAGTAAGTGACTCTCCTATCCGAACAAGTTGTAACTGAATAGTGGGATACATGTTTCGTCACCCTCTGTTTACACCATCGTTTTGCATTTCTCGGCTTTAATGCGTCTGACACTATTTTTGTATCCTACCAATCTGTTATAAAATACCTGAATGCAATCAGTAACTCAGTACGCGAATGGTCCGTAATCGAATTGAGGTAGGAATAAAAGTTTTACGGATTATGTTTAGATGATTGCATTGGTCAAGATATAGTTGTCTGTTGCATGGCACGATTAAAAGAGTGTGGTAGGACGACACTTTACAAAGATCACGAAATATATATGGAATTCAATACTGATGATGATACTATTTAATTTTCAATAGCGTGCCTTTTCAAGGGTTATACCTCAGTTGTTACTTAGTCTTTCCTATATATAAAGCAAATTTCTAGCCCACCGAAACATGTTAAGCTCGTTTAGCTAATCTTTGTACACATAATGCAGATGCATCATGAAAGAAGCTAATATTACTAAAACATATTGGTCTAAAAAGCCCTCATCAGAATGTGATCAAATTTAACAGAATGAAACTTGTCAGGAATACATTTACATTTTATACAAATTATGCCGATCCGCTTTCATGTATACACATTGTTACTAAAAATAAAATAGTCGTTATTACTAATAGGTAAACCAATAAACTCGTTCAACTCCAAAACTGATGGATACAATTTGATCAAGATTAACGGAAAGCATCCTCGCATTAAAAATGTTAAAGGCTGTAGAAACGATGCCGATTCACCATCAAATATAGCAGTCTTTGATGAAAATAAGAAAATATTTAAATATTTTCTTCTAAAAATCCGAGCAACAGAATTTGACTAAATTTCTTTTGAAGGTTATACATGCCTCGATTCGCTGTGTCACATAGTATCGTTACTAAAAAACGATTCACCGTGTCCCATAGCATCGTTACTGAAAAACGATTCACCGTGTCATACAGCATCGTTGCTATAAAGATACGAAAATCTTTTAAAGGTTTTCTTCTCAAAATCCATTCAACAGAATTTGACTAATTTTCATCGAACGGATCCTGACATTGAGAGCTTTAAAATCCATACAACTGGTACTGATCCATCATCAACTATGGCCTCCGTTACTGCAAAAATAAAACCTCTTCTTTTCCAATACTGCTGAACATAATTTAATCATATTTGACTGAAAATATCGTGGTTATAAAGACACCCTATTTGTACAGTTGATTCCGTTCTGCTTTCAAATGCGGCCGAAGTTAGTAAAAAAATGGGAGAAAACAACAACTTTTTCTCCAAACTGTTGAAAAGAATTTGACCAAACTGACAGAAGTCATCCTGGAATGAAGACTTTACAAGTTTGTATAAATAAAGCCGATCTTGCCATCAAATACGGCAGCCGTTAGTAAAAATGTAGAAACCTTTAAACGTCTTCTCCAAGACTGCTGAGTAGAATGGAACAAAATGACAAAAAGCATGCTGGCATGAAGACCATTTTAAATTATATACAAATAATTCCGAACAGCAATCAAGTATGTTCCGCATTGCTAAAAACATATTTCTCACAAATTTACCCTGAACGTGAAATGCCGAATCTGGAGAGAATGCATTTTGGCATACATAGCTTTCAAATTTTTAAATTTATACAAAACAAAAAAAATAAAATATGCTTTAAAACAACAACTTTAATCCTCAGAAAAGAAATAACTCGCCTACAAGGAAATCAGTAGGAGAAGGAAAGTCACGGTTGATCCAAAAACGTATCCAATAAGATGTTTAAAGAATGGTTTCCATTTTCTTGTCCTAAAGGATGTCTGATTTAACTTTCTTTACATGTGGATAATTCACTCCAGATATTATTTTTAATAAATTGTAAATACCTGGAAAAATATTTATTTTAATATTTATATGACTATAAAGTTTTCTGCACAATTTAAATGCCTGGTAAATGATTAGAATATTTCTGCATTATATTTATATGCGTTGTTGGACGTAAATTATCTACTGAGGATTGTTTCGCCATTCAGATACTTTCCGTCGATTAAAACTGTCAAATAAAATGTTCTCTATCATTCTGGTTCGACACCGTTATTTCAACTTGAACAAAGAATGAAATCTAGAAACCAGAAATCCAAATCAAACCAAACCCGTTTGTTAGGTGGTGGGAGCATCCATACCCTTTTATCCCTGCCTCCCCTCAATCTATGTATGTACGTATGTATGTATGCCTGCATGTATGTATGTATGGATGGATGGATGCATGCATGCATGTATGTATGTATTGTTACTACTCTATGGTGGGGGCCCCGAGTGGCGTTAAGCCCTATAATAACAACAACTACCACTACTACTACTACTCTATGGTTTTAAACTAAGTGACAGAAAGAAGCAAAACCAACAAGTTTAGTAAAATTTATACAGAAACTATTATACGGAGAAAAAAATTGTCAATAGACGGACATCACAACTCAAAATCGTCCAGCTTTTGAAGATAGTGCACAACTCAAACTATTCTGTGGAGGCCATTTGGTAAAGTACAAAGAAGACATTTGACAAGCAAAATGTATATTACAAACAAGATAATAAAGAAACTGACACAAAAGAAGTACCCAAATAAGGGCCAAAAGTTCATTTCTAGAACAATCTTGGTTATAATTGGAAGGTCTGTTACTAAAATTATACTAAAGAACATAAAAAACATAATGTCTTTCACTCAGACTAAGATAATGATCCTAATATTTAACCTACACTCACAGAGAAAAATAAACCATGTAGTAGTTGTTTCCAGAATAAAGAAAGTCAACGATTCTTGTCAGGTACACAATGAACTTGATTTTGGACAAGGTCAGCTACAAAATACAACTTAACATAATCAAAAGCATATAATAAATAAAAAAACTAACAAACAATACAAAATAAATATAAACAACACCATGTTGCTACAATGCAAATTCAGTATGATACAAAATCACAAAACATTTCTCCAATGTAAATATATATAATGTTATCATGTTATGTAGCAGTACCAAAACTCCCAAATAGCACCTACTTTACAGGCAGATGGCTGAGACAACTCTTAAATAGCTCCTACTTTACAGGCAGACGGCTGAGACATCTCTTTAAAAGCGCCTAATTTACAGGCAGATGGCTGAGATAATTCTCCAACAGCGCCTACTTTACTGTCAGATGGCTGAGACAACTCTCAAATAGCGCCTATTTTACAGGCAGATGGCTGAGACAATTCTCAAATACCACCTACTTTACAACCAGATGGCTGAGACAACTCTCAAATAACACCTACTTCAAATACCACCCACTTTACAGGCAAATGGGTAACACAGCTCTGAAACAGCACCTATTTTACTGGCAGATAGCTGACACATATCTCAAATACCATCTAGTTTACAAGCAGATGGCTGGGACAAGCTGGAAAAATGAACTGGATTATTGTATGCATAAACAGTACACTATAAATGAATGTTTTCGACTTCCGGGACAGCCAACTTCAGAAGGAAGCACAAGTTATATCTTTTGTTCATGTTATGAGGTAATGAAATTGGTGGAGAAACACAGATGCTGATCCAATTCAAATCGAACTTATATTTTGAGCTTGTAGCTTATTTCCAAATCTCTTACACACAACAGTACAAATATACCTGTTGTTTATTATACAAGTAAATCATATTATATTAAAGAAATATACAGATTTTCAAGTATGCAAATATACCTATTCTTTTCTATGGAAACATACCTAAAGTCTACTATAAAAATATACCTACTGTCTGTTAAAGAAATATCCCTTATTCTACTGTACAAACATACATAAAGTCTATTATAAAAAATAAAGCCTATTATAAAAAATATACCTACTGTCTTTTAAAGTAATATCCCTTATTCTAATGTACAAACATACATAAAGTCTATTATAAAAATATAATTATATTATGTTATACAAATCTAACTATAGTCTATTATATCAGTTATTAAGGGAATAAGCCACAACAAGATAATCCGGAATGGAGCTTCTAAGGGAGTCTGATGTTATTATAGATATTTTGACAGCAACTCCTGTAGATACATTTGTCCCAAACTGCATTGGTTATCCCTTTCCATTGGACTATACCGTAATGGAAAGAGGGGATCCCAATGCTTGGGCAACCCAAGGTCTCCATATTAACCTGCTCAGGCATGTGCCCTGGAGAGGTCATTCCTGCCCCACTTCACAGCATTGACACAACATGGTAGGCAGCAGTTTCTGGTTATAAGAATGGGCATGAGAGAAGAATTCCTCACATTTTCAATGGAGAGCTACTTCCAGCCACAAAGCTGGGTGATGTACACCCGCCACGGCCCATCAGCTTCAATGGGTGCTTGAAGCACACAGGTTATACTAGTCAAGCAGAATGAAATCATTTCACTAGGAAAGACAAAGATGAATACAAAGAAGAAACCCTTAGAACAGGATGCTGGAATGTCGTTGCCATGACAAATGACCTGTCAAGCTGAAAAGACTATACACAGACATTGCAACCCTCCAAGAAATATGCCTCACATTGGCTGGATTGATTAGAGAGAAAGACTACAAAAGAATCAAGAGAATATGGAGTAGGCTTTGCAGTTAAAAACCCGGGGATGATCAACTTTTATACAATCAGTTCAAACAATCCTGGCATGGTGCCTTTTAGTTTTTCAGGGCCCTGTAAACCTTGTAAGAATGGAAAGCCCTACACGTCACTTGTCCTCTAACACAAAGGACCAGTTCTATGATGAATTCAAAGCCACCATCAACGGAATCCCAACACATGAACACCTGTATGTTTCAAGCAGTGCAGTTTCTATGAAGTG
>JAECUM010061346.1:0-16084 GCA_016617855.1 Megalonaias nervosa
TTATCAAGATGCTCCGGATACGTATTTGAAAAGTCAAAACTCTTTTGGGCCTCTTTTACAAACCTGTATGACGCATTTAAATGAAACAGCGATTTAATATTTTCTCTAACGTTAGAAGCACTCCATTGGTAATATTGTCCGAGAATCGGATATACTCAAATTCTTTTAAAGCACTGTATGCATCAATCTGAATTTTTATAATATACCGCACTAATTATTTAATATAATATTCTCACACAATCTCTTTCACAGTGAATATACACATAGAAAATAAAATACATCTACAAAAATCTTATCATTGGAATTTGTGATCTAGTGGCGACCAATAATCATATTTGCAATAGTATTTGTCTGCGCAGAAAAGGAAACTCAATATATGTAGTATAGTCGCAATCAATACTATAGGCCCTATCAGCAGATTTTGACTTCCAAAATGTTTACATACCCGATGCGCACAGGCAAGAAATCATTAAAGTAAACACATACAAAACATACTAGTATGCTATGGATTTTTCACTACGTAATAAACACTACAGTAAACATTGTTTGCGACCCATACTTAAGCACCATAGTAAGCTATATATTTTGACATCTTAAAAAATATCGTTCAAGTAGACGACTGCAGTTCAACTTTGTCCCACCTTAACATACCAGTATCAATCACAGTAACTGTCCGAGTTTCACTGCAACACAAGTGGCAACGTGTTAATGTGACCGGGTAGGTTTGCTGCTGTTGTGATAATTTTTTCGTTGTTAATTGCCCATTGCACACGCGATCACGTGTGATGATCAAGGTAAAAGTAGTAAAATGATGGGGTATAGAAGGAATGTATCTATCCCAGCTATCAAAATCGAAAAGCCCTATGATAATATTTAAATTATAGAAAGTAGTACTGAGTGTGCTCAATCTCTCACTTCATTTAACACTTTCTTGTCATTGAAATCGCTCCTGAAACTATTTTAATTGCAAAACCCACGAGTTAAAACAGTTAAACACCTACATGTACGTTTTATCTGTGTTTGTTAAACACCTACATGTACGTTCTGCGTTTGTTAAATACCTACGGACATGTCATAGCTGTGTTTGTTAAACACCTACATGTACGTTCTATCCGTGTTTGTTAAACACCTACATGTACATTCTATCTGTGTTTGTTAAACACCTACAGGTATGTTCTAACTGAGGTTCTACAGATTCATAAAGCTCAAAGTAGGGGATTCTGACAGGAGAAATGGGCCATTACTTTAGAATGTATATTATTCTTTTGGGACTTTTTTGGCTAAGAGGGGATAACGAAGGGGACAATATCTTGACTGATAAAGAGAAGTACCCCAGCAAAATGTGAACGAGTTTTAAATATAGGTGTTCTAATTTCTTACATACTTTAGGTCTCAGTCAATAAATTTATTCTAAATGGGTATGAGATTTGGGAGTTAATTTTGATAAAAAGCTTAAAATCTGTCAAAGATCATATTTTAAATTGATACATTAAAATTTATATGTGAATGCAATATCATTTTATTATTTTACCATTTTATTTTATTACGAGGTAGCCGCACTTTTGTTTTCCAATATTGCCACAGACCCACGGAAAGAGGGGAGATTTGAACATGTATAAACATCATGTATATATGCACATTATGAGCTGTGGAACCTACCTCGAAATATCTTGCAGAGTTCGAAGGCACCTACTGCACTTTTGCCGGTAAATTGCCCCAGACATATCTCCATGTAGTATAGTGGTCCCCCACACAAGACGAGGAAAAACAAATATGGAATCAAGAAAGCCCCTCCGCCATTCCTCATACACGTTGTCGGAAATCTCCAGACACTTCCAATTCCCACCGTGTATCCGACGAGGGACAAAATGAACTCGACATGTTTACTCCACGTTCCTCTATCGCTAATTTCCACAGACTCCTCGTCACTTTTGGCTTTGGTAACAGACTCACCTCCATTTATAATATCCAATTCCGAGCTGTCCGTCGTATCTGACATATCTTCGTATTTTTTTCCCGAAAACAAAATACAATAAATTGGATCTGCCTATATATACATACAGAAAATCGGATTCAACTGGCACTGAACTTCTGAATCCTACCGAATATTATATTAGCTACTCAAGTAAGTTGTTTGTCAATGTGCTCTCGCCTAGGGGTACGCTAATGTTCTTCTGTACATAAATGTTGACGGCAATTCGTTTTCTTTTTATGTGCTTTAGATATAATCAACACTTTAACATATAGTACAATGTATAACTGAAAACGTTGTGAATTCGACTGATTATGACTTAGCTACTCAACGTAGATCCGACGATAACACTTTAATTCTCATCATGGGAATCACATGGGTTCGTATCCTTGCTTGCAATTTACCTACAAATGATATGGGTACTATATAATCCCACGATGGGAGAACACTTGTCTCTCTTCTCGTGCTACCTATGCAAGAACCGTCCTTTAAGACCATTTTCACACGCGAACACTAGAATACTGCTACAATACTAGTCGACTGAAAATCAAGTTGTCAGTAGCCGTAGTACGTTATTTTCGGTCGACAAATGAGACTACACAAATCTCGCAACCTTTATGTCCATGACATCAGAGGTCCAATAGTCACGTGGTATCAACAAAAAAACCCTTTCCAATCTTGTGGTACAAAAGGTTTGAAAATATTATGTTTGTAAAAATATGAATTGACACTTAATTCTCAAAATATTTATAATGAGAATAACGACCAGAAACATGTCACTGCCTTGGTAACCTGGAAAAAGCCAGATTCATCAAGCAGAGAGCACATGCAAACTCGGTAGTCACGTTATACCAACAAAAACATTGCTGACACGTGTTCTGTATTTTCAGCATATTGTCAAAACGTTTGATGATATTGCATGCATATCCTTAAACAAGTCAAGTAGACTTATTTAGTACCTGTGTTACCGAATGTCACAAAAATTACGAGTAAAATAGCGTTTATATTTTTCATACGAAATGTCATGTTTGATCCTCCGCCATATTAGTTCATCTAATAACTACTTCCGTTTCAGCCTCGAAAGAGGGAGGCGAGTCTATGATGATCGTTTTTCCTTTTTGGAGGCAAAATTATGCCTGTTACAAAATGTTAACATCCTTAGAGTGTTTTAAATTGTTGTATCATGTTTGCGTGCTTTTTTTGGGAATGTAGGATTACAAATAATATTTCCAGAAACTTATTTCTTTTTTACTGTACATTTCTGAAGCTGGATTAGTTACTGTTAATCATATGAGCCTAAAAGTGACAACATAAAAGTAGGAAGAATGAATATGGACTTATTATTCTCACGTTGAACCATATGTATCAGGATTGAAACCGAATGAATGCTTGGATTGAATGATAACGCAACACTATGTGAGGGTATGAAAGCTTATGAAACAAAAAAAAAAATAAAAATAAATAAATAAATAAATAAATAAATGTTCACTACAACACGTACGCAAATTGTCTCGCAGACCGACCCACTACATATAATATACGACTACTATACTGAACATGTTGCAGATTCACATATGTATGTTATGTAATGATTTTTCTCATAACCTTCTTCTCATTTCTTGCTATGAGAAGGAAATACTCATAACTTCTTTGTCCATGATTAGAGAAAGAAAAGAGTTCAGGCTGTCTTAACAAAAGGTGTGTCACTCATAACGGTTTAGATACGGCTACATCTGGGGAAAATGGCGATGCAATAGGTACAGAATCGCTGTAAGGAAAGACAGTCTTCTGATTCTTCGATGAACGAACTTTTATTTAAATAATTGATATACAGATATATAATACTACATTCTAGAAATACATCTTATAAAACCTTTATATTTAAAATACACGAAATACATGTAAAATTATACTTTTCCTTCGAGCTTACCAACTTCCTACATTTACATAATTTCTGCCTTTTAGAATATAATACAGATAATTAAATCTTGACTAAATTCATGATAGCCGCCTAAGAGTATAAAATTCAATAGTTGCGATATAGTGCAACAATCATTTTGAAGACATGTATTTTACTAAATTTAAAATAGAATACTAATTTGGAATAGGTTACTAAAACATTATTCTTTATTACTTAAAGAATATTTTATTTCCAAATTGAACCTAAACATGGAAGTTGGTAGCTAATTTGTCTTTTCCAATAATACATACCATAAATACAAATGAATATCAATTCTTTGAAACAATTAAACATTCCATTATATTATAATATAAAATAGAAAGAACTCACAAAAATGTTGCAAAACTATCAAGTCTAGATTGAACTTTACCGTGAAAATCTCAACATTAAAAAGTTCCTATACTTTAAAGAAGTTTACGAACACAGACGATTCTTACCTGTAGGGAGAGACAGTCTTCTGATTCTTCGATGAACGAACTGATTTTGCGCCAGCTTGCTCTCAATTTATACGCAGTTTTGAACGCGTCCTCACGACCAATTATGGACATTTATCTAGATAATTGTGTTCGTTCATTTCCAATCAGAACAGGCTCTCGTCCTTTCCCACGGGAAACGCGTGAATCATCTAGCTTACTCATCCATTAGGGATCTAGGAAATTGCCTGTTCAGCAGTTTCCCACCAAGTCTAAAATTTGCTGACCTTTGGATACAAGAGAAATGTATTTGATGGGTTATTTTTGCACTTACTCATAAAAGCGCCATCTCTATTAAAATAATATACAGTTATAGTACAGAAATAGATAAAATTAATCTCAATATATTTTAGTGGAAAATTACTTTCAATATAATTTAATGAAAAATTTCTTTTAATACGATTTTGAGAAAATTTCAATCTTAATACTTTTACTCAAAAATTCTGTCCTAATATGTATAACAAAAATATTAGTATGGTTCTCACATCCACGACATGCACAATGAAAAGAACATGATTTACAGAGTCATGTGATACAAATGAATAAACACGAGTACGATTCACAGAATCGTATGATGTACAACCATATGATACGATGAAAAATGAGTATGGTTCACACAACCAACACCAGTACGATTCACAGAATCGTATGATGCACAACCATACGATACGATGAAAAATAAGTATGGTTCACACAACCATACGATACAATGAAAAATAAGTATTTTTCACACAACCATACGATACAGTGAAAAGTAAGTATGGTTCACACAACCATAATACAATGAAAAGTATGGTTCACACAACCATATGATACAGTGAAAATTTAAGCGAAAATTTAAGTATAGTTCACACAACCATATGCCACAAAGTAGGTTAAGCATGGTTCAAACAACCATGTGATACAAAGAAAATTAAATACGGTTCACAACCACGTGTCCTTGTATACATTACACGACGTAATGGTCCTTATTTAGGAGTTGGGAATTTACGTCATAATTCCTCGTCCTTCTCTAGAATTGTACGTCCATATTCAACAAATTCCCATCATGAAATGGCTTCACTCCCACACTAAGGATAACAGCCTCACCATCCTGGTTCTTCTAGCCGATCTATCCGTCTATCCATCCATCCATACATACATACAGCTATAAATAAATGAAGCTGGTCATAACAAGGAACAAACAAAATACAGAGAAGAAATCCATAAATACATATTACTAAATTGTTTTATGTCAAATAAAGCCCTTGGCGATAAATTGTAACAGACCGACAGTTTTTCAAGTGTATTAAACCTGAATAATGACAAAGGTAGTAAACTGAAGGAAGGCATTTAAACTATAAATATACGCTTACAAATTGGATTTGTATAAAATTTAACATTTACCCCTATGGCTGTAGTTGGAAGCAAGATCCAAGCGATCACTGTGTCTCGCATAGAACAATAAGCCTCCTTTAAATGCAAGGAAAAACAAATGCACACGACCAGGGGTAAAGTACCCGTGTATACCGGGCTATACGCGTATCTCGCCACGAGCAACCTACGACGAGATGCATGTATTGTTCAGTCACACACACGTAAAAAAAAAAAAAAAAAAAAAAATGAACCACCCTAGGCAACGCTGTATGCGTCTACTAAGTTAATTAACCAAATTGTTCATAAGGCATACCAATTTATTTCCTTGCGTTATTCCGTGACACCATATATCACAGTTACGAAACCCATTCCGCGTTTTCTAAAGGGACTCTTGCTATCGCACAGTGAAGCAGTATTTTAAAACTTAACTGTAAAAGAAATAATAAATAATACTAAACAGTTACGACACAAATCAAACCATTTTATTTCTGACATCATTATACGTAAACGAGAAATTGTAAATATAATAACTAATGTTTTATATATTTGATTTGCATTGTTTGTTAGATTTTTTATTCATTATATGATGTTGGTTATACAAAATTGTATATTGTAGCTGATCTTGTCCAAAATTAAGTTCATATTTTACCTGACCAAAATCATTGTTTTATAATCTGTAAGCAACTAAAATATAGCTAATATTTTTATCTGTGAAAGTGGGATCAATATTAGGAATACTATCAATAGAAGTCGACATATTTTTCTTGGTCAGAATCAAGCACACCATGTTCTTTATTATAATTTTAGTAGCAGACCTTCTAATTATAACTTAGATTTTTCTAGAAAGGAACTTTTGGCCCTAGTCCGGGTATTTCCTTTGTGTCTTAGTTTCTTATATAATCTTCTTTACTGGAAAAATTATTTATTCCTGCAATAAGATCTGGGCAGAAATAATTTACATTGTATTTAGATTTTGATTTAGGTGAAATTATTTATTATTCTCTGGAAATACAAAGTGCTCGATAATATTCTCGGAAAAGATATATTAACTGGGAAATATAATGATTTCAAAAAAGGAAACCTTGGATTCTATTACTGTGATTCAACATTAGAATGTTGGCACATCATTACAATTCAGATCATTGGTACATTAGTACATTAGAGGCTAAAGGCTACTAGAGACATATCAACACCGTTAGCGTTGGAAATTATTTGGAATACTACTCAAGATTAATTCTAGCATTATCTGTGATTTAATTTGCAATACCGTAAGTTCTGTTGTTATATTTTAACTTTGTATCCATGACACAAAAATGATTTCTTGAATGTTACAAATCGTGTTGCTTCTCGCTCTTTTCAATTGCTTAATTTAAGACCATTGTGTCGTAATAGTGGTCTTGACCGAAACAAAGCCGCTGGACCTAATAAAATTAGTCAAGTCATAAACATAGTAAATATATTTGAAGAAATATTCGTGCCCTTGCAAAACTTATCAATAAATCTGTTGAAACCATTATGTTCCCCGCACAGTAACCCATGTTATGCCGATTTACAAGAAAGGAGACAAAACGCTATTGTCTAATTATAGACCAATTTATATTATGCTTGCACAAGTTTTTATCTTTAAAAAAAATGGATTCAAACATGTATAAAAGTTTTTTTGCATGAAAATGATTTGATATAATAAATACATTTCTTCGAAGCCGTTCAATAACTCGTGAACTAAATGAACTTTATCACAAAATTTGTTTTTCTCAAGATTCGAATGACATCACGTGATTAACGTTCTGTGACATCACTAAAGATTTGTATAGGGTGTGGATTCAGTGGCTACGTTATAGGTTTCAAAATATGTCATTGCATGTAAACTGCTGTCATGTTTCGAAAGCTACTAAACAAACCGATTCTAGATAGTTTTCCATCGGACTGCAGTACCATCAAAATATGAAGTAACTACTGGGGTTCCCCAAAGTTCCGTGCTAAGGCCTTTACTATTACTTTTTTATATCAGCGATATGGCAGACAATTTCAAGTCGCTTGCGATGCTATTTGCTGATGATACTTCTCTTGCGACCTCTTCTATAGACCCTTCACAAGTAGAAAGGATTATAAACAAGTATCTTGAAAACCCAACTTTTCCTATCCGAAGGTCTCTTTGGCATTATGCATTTGCTTCTGGCTAAAAATGATGGACATTTTGAACTAGCATTATTCTGTGATGCTAAATGGATATTTTAGTATGGATATTCAGAAGGCGTCTAACGATCTACCTTGCGCGCGACTAAAAACTCTGTTCTCAGCACAGCTTTGGCTAAATTATACATACCATTTATATGTCGACTTTAGAATATGTTTCAAGTCTGGAATAATTGCTATATTGATGATTCAGACAGATTAGAGGAAAACATTCAATTGGAGGCTGCGCCCATTTATTGCTCTAGGAAGCTTTATTTATGCAGAAACTTGTTGGTAAACTCTAGCACAAAGAAGGAAAAAGAGATTATGCATATTATATTTGACTATAAATACCGAGGTATCTATCTAAAGCGACCTTCTTCCACAAGGGAGATAAGATAAGATACATCTCATTATCGTCTACGTAACTCTCGACGCAACACACCCGTCTCTACCAGACTTCAGTTGTGTTGTTGTTGTTCATAGGTCCTTGCTCTGATTTCCGACTTGTCTTTGGGACTCTCTCCCTGAAGATATCCGATAGCATCTGATCTTCATGTCTTTGAAAAGGATTAATCTAATTTAGGAATGTATGGGTGCCAGGGAAGGGTAGCACCTCTGACAGCAATTCTTGTCGTCTTCCTCGGAGCAGTTCGCCCGTTTTGGCCCCCACCTGTCACCAAGCTCTCACCTGTGACTCCAAGCAACTGTATGCTTGCAACAGCGGCCACACCACGGCAAACCGCTTCGACGGGTGGGGTAAACCAGGTGTAGCTGGTGGGTCTTCAACCCTTGGGGAGCTAGGGCCTCGCCTACCTGAGCACGCGAAGACAGTTCGGACGGACTGGGCCGATGAGATCACCAGGAAGATTCAACGGCCGGAAAGGTGACTGTGCAACGTTGTTTGGAGAGCGCAGGACATGACAATGCACATAGGACATAATGGCCATCCAGTGCAGCCAGGGAGGTATCCAGCCGTGACGCTTTATCGTACCACTGGACCCGTGTTTCTGAAGCCGTGGGAGTAAGACTGCCCCATGTAACGACTTTCCAACTTTATCATTTCTTCACACACAGGTTTTTTGTGCAATATTTATTTCCCTTTTTCCTTCATCACGTCCAGAGGCCACGTGGGCGTGACGAAGCGATAGGTGGAGATAACCGCTGGTAGTCCTAGTCACACTTCTGCACGTAGGCGACCCTTGGACCAAAGTTCGCTAGTCTTCTTACTCAGGGCAGCCGAGGCGTTTGGCAGAATCCACGGCGACTGGAGAGCACTGGCATACTCACATAAGGAAGGGGTCTACAAAAAGTTACCTAAACACTGCCTGCCCTATAGCATCTGACCAGCTTACTGCGGCTGGCATATCATCCCAAAGGCGGTCGAATAATTGCAAAGAGAAAAACAAAAATAGTTCGGAACGTCCGAACATTTTCGGGCAGGGACACCACCACAAGAAGGACAGTCCTTATCTAAAAGGATCTTGCTCGCCATCGCATAGATTTTAATGCAATAAGTGAAAAATGCTCGCAGAAGAGAGTATACTAAATGAAGCCGGTTGAGAATGCACTTTTTTTCTGGAAGGGAAAAGCTGGAACTGAGGCAAGGCTGCACGGAGTGGTTCTTGCTATAAGAACTAGACTGATGAAGGACACTCCCACCCTTCCAGTTGGTATGTAATGAGCGCCTCATGAAGCTGCGCTTCCGCCTGAACAAGTCAAGTCATGAACGCATTATTAGCAGCTATGCTCCTACCCTCTCTATCCCTGAAGAAGCAAAGAAACAGTTGTATGAGGACTTAGACCAGCTTATTAAGTCTGCAAGCACCAGTGACAAACTGATTATCTTTAGCGACTTCCATGCCAGAGTTGGGAAAGTTAACAACATCTGGAAGGGAATTCTTGGCTCACAAGGAGTGGGGAAGCTGAACAGCAATGATTTGCTCCTCCTGAGCAAATGTGCTGAGCACATGCTGTGCTTCACCACTAACTCTGTATTCCTGCAAGAGACAAGTACAAAACAATCTCGATACATCCAAGGTCCAGACGATGTCATCTGATAGACAACGTCATTGTAAGATAGAGGAACCTGAGGGACGTCAGTATCACGCGCTTTGCGCGAGGTCCTGATTGTTGGACAGATCACTGACTGGTCAGTAGTTCTCAGCATAAGCATAGTTCCCACTGAAATATCATTACCATCGAAGCCGATTCAAAGAGGTACTCGACAATAATCTCATGACCAAAGCACCATTGGTTTATGTCAGCTCTGAGAAGAGGTGGCAATTTAAGAACAGCGTCACAGAAACAGGAAAGACCATTATGAGACAGATGGCGTGCGTGCATCAAGACTGGACTGATGAAAACAACGAGCATATCACTCAGCTAATCATGGATAAGAACATGCATATGTGGAATGGCAAAACGACCAAAGTTCCACCTCCAAGACAGACAAGATCAAACATCTTCAGTGACGGGCCCAGAAAGAACTGCGCGAGATGAAAGAAAATGGTGGGATGAGAAGGCTGAGGAAGAACAATACTATGCCGATACTCACAACGCTAAACAGTTTTTCAGTTCATTGAAAACTGTCTACAACCCTTCAAGAACAGGATCCACCCCTTTGCTCTCAGCAGATGGATCGACGCTGAAAAAAGATAGGGAACAGCTGGACTGAGCACTTCAGTGGGCTGCTAAACATGCCATCCTCTGTTAATCCCACTGCTCTCGAACAGATCCCCCAATAGGCAGTCCGAGAGGAACTCGACCTTCCATCTTCGGGTGAAGAAATCAATAAGGCCACCCACTAGATGAACTCGGACAGGGCTACAAAAATGGATGGAACCCCAGTGGACTTTTACAAAGCATCAGGAACGGTGTAATCGGCGTTTTCCGTAATATATTCCGGTGCATCTGGGAACAAGAAACGATGCTAGAAGACTTTTGCTCTCTCATTAGGATTAGATGGCAAGAAAAGGATACCAACCTCGAAATCATGGATAAAGCCAAGACAATACCCACTGAAGCAATGCTGCTCAAGGCCCAACTTCGCTTGTCAGGCCATATCATGGATGGCACCCGCAGGCTGAAACATCTTTTTTGGGGAACTGGCACATGGCCGAAGAAACCAACGCCGACACGTAAGCGCTACAAAGACACCCTGAAAGACAGCCAAAAATGTTGCGGTCTAAAACCATCGGAGCTTGAAAGAACAGCACAGGACCGAAGCCTCTGACGTTCCCTCACCCGCAAAGCTTCAGTTGGTTTTGAAAATGAACGCCGAAGCCAGATGGAGGCACCCTGGGAGCGTCGCCTAAGGTCAGTGATCGTCTTTTTAACTACAACTGATTTACAATGTCCCATCTGTTATCGACTATGCAAAGTCAAGACTAGGACTGCAGAGTCTTCTCCGTACCCACAAACGATTTCACAGAAACCCTCCTATTTGGATTATACTCGACAGGCCTTGACATTGATTTGAAATGGAAAATACAAGTTTTGACAGTACATGTACAATGATTATATGAATGTTCTGATTTCTCTTATGATCGCATATTTCCATGCTTATCAACGTACTAGAATGACATAATTCAACATGGACATCATATTTGTGCGCTCACATAGAAGTCAAGTCTTCACCTTACTTGATTTTGAAAATTGTCAGCATTTCATATTTGTATCAGCAATTTTGTTTAGATATTATTTTTACAACCTATTAACAACATCGGTATTTAAATGGCTGTTGATATTTTAAACAGAATATTCACTCGCAAAACAAAACTGCCACAAGCATAGGCTTCGTTAGCAACGCTGTTAATTGCTGTTTCAATGGCATTGTATCCCTATCTGCGATAGAATGCTTGTAATATAGGACCAAGAGTTCAACAGAGGTCAAGTAAACAGCGTATCAGAATTCGATCAGTGGTATGCTACCTTTGAAGCATTCGTTATATATCGATGAATTGAAAATAGTTTGATATTAAATTCAAAAGCAATATTTTATGATCTTTCGTACAAATGTATCGGAGTACACATAAAAGTAACCTTCTCTCAGAAGGCTGACAAATGACAATTATCTTCAATTCTTGCAAAACAAAAGTTATAAAAATGAAATATGCGCGTTCTATCTAAAATTTATGAGAACATACGCATTCGATGCTAAATTTTAGCTTTATTACGGAATTTTCCGGTTCTTAATCAGACGACATTTTCCCCGTATCAAACATATATATTTCCTTACATATCGTATTTTCAACAATACTGTCATTCTTTGTACGTTTCCTTTAACCTGGAATGTGTCATTGATAGAAAACAGATTCTATATGTTGCAAAATGTGTATGAGATTTTAAAATAATTACGATACTATCAGATATGATAGGGGAGAGAGATTACTAATAATTTATAAAATTGCATTTTTAAAAATTTAATGTTGAAATATGTAATGTGTCAAATTTTGAAGAAGTACTGAATCTTCAAGTTGAATAAATTGTGCATTAAAATTTTATCATAGTCAAGCCAGAAATGTCTTTGAGAAAGGTCACTTTGATATTTTCCCTTATTTCATCTCTGAAACATAAAAGGACCTACCTTAAGGTTCAGTAGAATTGATCGTAACGCTATCATGGGAATATACAGTAGGGTTACAAGCCATGACCGAGGTAGAGAACCTCATGTCAAATAATTGATCTTCAAAGGAGAGCGGATTGCATCGTATTCTAGGCTGTCAAAATCTGATGAAAGACATGATTATTTTGGGGAACATTTAGGAACAGTTGCTTTCGATTGGTCAGTTAAAATTAAGGCGTACACTTTGGAAGTTATGGGAGTTTAAAATTACCGACCTTAGTCAAAATTCTTTAGTTAGAAATTTAACTGAGAGAGGAGAGTTCGACTCCGGTGGAAAAACTAAGTAAAGAGTTTTCCCTCGTTAACAAGCAAAGAGGCCAGATAGCTGTCTTGAAAGGAAAAGACAGGCTATAGTGCTAGGACGCACGGTTTGTGTGGAAAAGAAACAGCAATAAGGGAACGGCTTTCTATATCCCTCCCCGAGAACCCGATGAAGACAGTCCAAGAGGGAAGTCCGCAAATAGAGAGTTCGGAATAGAAGGGCCAGAGGAAGAACCAAGCATACACGCTAGACGTGGAATACACAAAGTCAATAGAGGAACGACGCCAGGTGATGCAAGTCAGGCGTGGACATTGTACTCTTTTCACCACTCGTTACTGTGATGAACGAATCCGTAAATTGAACACTGCTATTAAATTCCATTAATGTAAATCTGTTGGATTGAAATTGCAATTTTTAGTTTAAGTATTAATTGATTAAAATTTATTTTATTTTTATTATTTAAGGAGGCTCGTATTTGTTATTTCTTCTCAATAGTCTCGCTCAGTTCTCTGTCAATGTTCTATCTATCCACTCACACTGGGCAATAACATCGAGGGAGGTCATCCTCTAGATAACGATCACCAAATCAATTAAAGAGGGGCGCTCACCACACGACACCCCTTTACAAAATGAGTTTTTAACACAAAATAAAGAAAATTATCAAGTAATAGAAAGAATATTTTCTTCAAAATGATCACTTATACAAGCCTGTTGTTTGCTCGTCTTACTGTTGCTACTGTCACTCTTATTTTTAACATATGGCATCGATATTTTCTTCTTTGTTTCACACACAAATAAAATTATTTAATAAGTTCAAACATTTCCTGCAGTTGTATTTTATTTTTATAAAGAGCTTCAGCAATGTCATCAAAGTGTTTTCTAATTTTCTGGCTGAGCTATTTACGGTTTATTGGTAAATTTTCGCATCATTTTCTATTTACACCATTCTAGCAACCGGGTAAGAAATTGGGAAAACTGAAACTCGTGCATATCATCGGAATTTAAAATTATATATAATCATGAAAGTTGTACATGCAAATTCTCCTAATATCGGTCAATTTTGAACATTTTGATAAACGACATCTCCAATATATATTGTAGTGTTTCTTAAATCTGAATGTATTACAAAAAAAAAAAAAAAAAAAAAAAAAAAAAAAAAAAAAAAAAAAAAAAAAAAAAAAAAAAAAAAAAAAAAATTGCAGAAACATATCCATTGTCCAGAATATATTTTAATATGATTCATTAGCTTTTAATTTGTTAGGTATATTTAGCATTTATAAAAGTGAAGAAACAATAATGCAGTCCAAACAGGATAACACAAAAACAATTAAAAATAATCAGCTTGTAATTTTATTAATGATATAATGGTTTCGAATTATAAGAAACAGGTTGGTGTCATGTAGAGACTTGGCTGACGGTGAAAATTATGTACAGCTTGATACCACCTGTTTTGATACATTAACGCACGCCAACATTTATTTCTAAGTAAATGTATTGAGCCACTAGGCTGTCACAGTGCTGCTGAGTGGTAATTAATAATAAATGTATTACCTAGACAATGAATAATCATAATGTGGTCGTCCTTTGGGTCTCTGAAGGATTAATTATCTGATACTAATAATAAACCACTGAAATGCTGAGTGCACTAACTCGATGAATCTGAATCGTTCATACAAGACCTAACAATGTTTATCTTGATTTTCATTTTGCAGGATAAAGTGAGTCATTGTTGTCTGTGATGTCACACTGTCTACATGATAAATATTGCTTTTGTTGTTAAATAATTACGTTAGTCCAAAGGTCCAATAAAAGTTAGCACGGACATAATTCTTTTCATTTTGCAGAATAAAGTGAGTCCCCATTGTCCGTGATGTCCCGTTTTCTACCGTCTACATGTCTGGTGTCAATAATTATGCTGATGCTTTCTTTTAATTGACCTTTCAGACTGTCTGTGTAAAAAAAACCCATCTCTATTGCGATTTGTATACTACTGTCTACAGTCTCCATATTTTGGTGCATCTTTAGTTTCAATTGGTGATACTGTCGTATAAATATGACCTAATTACCAGAAATGAACAGTCGTTTACAGTCTCTATGTTTTTGTAAACTATTAATGTCTTCTTTTGTTTACATGATAGTGCAGACAATTAGTGACAAGATGTAAACCTTGGTTAGGCAGAAGATTCATTTTCCAAAGCAGCGAGAAAGACTTGTTAAAACATGTATTAACGTAACAAAAAATCCTGATCATATTACTAGATTCCAGTAATTTAGAATGAGTTTATCTATGTACTCCATGTATGTCAACGGAACTATTGGCATTTGATATATTACCTAGACAACAGATAATCATAATGCAGTCGTCCTTTGATTCTGGAAAGGGTCAAGGAACCGTCTAAGATTAAGAAACGAACCATAACTGACCCATTTATATGTTCACATCCGAGTCCACTAACCCTCTGAGTTGCATTTAGTCATTGTCATTTTGCAAATGCGAGTCCCACTTGTATGTGATCTATCATTTTTATCCATTGTGTCCATATTTTTGATAACAGCTATGTGCGTCCTTAGTATATATTGATAGTTCAGACTATATGCGTAAACATGTCCTCATTGTCCATGATGTACCAATGTCAACAGTCTCCATGATTTTGTCAAAAATGTGTGTGTACCTGGTTGTATTGATAGTTCATCCTGTCTGTAAACATACCCTCACTGTCCATGATATACCGGTCTCTTTTGAAAATTGTTATGTGCGTCTTTCTTTTTAAGGAAAGTACACACCATCACAGTAAAGCTATAAAAGCGTGCGTTAAATTCATAAGTCGAATTTAAAAAACAATCATTATATGTAATAAACATTGTGAAAGAAAATCCAAATAGAACAAACTCAGTACTAATGAAACAAGCAACTAATAACCAACAAGAAATAGAAACAGGCTTGAGACTTTATAAATTATATGGTTTCAGATTTTGTGGAATCGTTTAACGTCATGTAGAACTTTTTTCTTAACAGCGTCAATTTACACATACTTACAATAGCACAGTAAATATTGTGGAACGTGTGCTTATTTATAAAATTTGTCATGTACTTCTGTTTAAACGCGTTTATGACTTGCATGGAACCAGGCGGCTACCACGTTCCTGTATGAAGTAACAATTAACAGCTGATCGAGGCCAGGGATAATCATGATGCGGCCTTCCTTTGATTCTAGAAAATGTTAAAGATCTGTCTGAGATTTTATATATATATATATAT
>JAECUM010061349.1:0-16580 GCA_016617855.1 Megalonaias nervosa
ATTTAGGATTGTTTTATCTAGCTTCATCCCATGGCATCAAGTCCAGTACTTTATTCAGTACGTTGCAAACTCAGGCTTTATTCAGTACATTAGAATCGAATACTTTATTCAGTACATTGGAACTCAATGAGCTTGTGGGATGGCCTGTTCTCTATCGTCCAGCAGTAGTTTGTTTCTCCTTCGAATACATTGCCCAATCACATTACGTTAGGAATATTAGCCTGCTATCTCACGAATCCAGCCCTACGTAAAGACAAAAATCGTCTTATCCTGCTTAATTTAAATAGACGAAGGGCAGTAACTCTTACCCATTTCATCCCCTTTATAACACCAGGTGTCACCAGTTTTTAGCATCACTGCTGTACAGAGCACACATCGTACAGTTATCCTCCGACAAACCAGCCATTTTTGTGTTCCTATGGGCCCATCCAACATTCATTTTGGTTTTATTGTGTGGATCAACTGCAAGTTGTATGCATTATTTTACAATTTCTGCCAATTTGTGAGTGATTTTGGCATCTCTCAGGACTTTGATTTTTTTAAGACCACCATCCCACCACGCTATTGTTGACATTATACAAGGTCATTATGAGTTAGCATACCTTTGACTTATTTGTATACTCCGTACTTTCTTAGCGAAATTATGAAGTGCTGCTGGATATTTATGCTTAGTTTATTCATATTTCACACTGTTTTGATATAATTATGGTTTAAATATTAACTAAGCATTGTGCATCAGTTCATAACAGGTCCAGTGGTTTCTGATACGACACTTTTACTGCTCTGTTAGTTACGACAGTCTTTTAGTAACTTACTTTCAAGACATTTCTAGTTTCTGCTTTAATCTGTGTTTTTGTGTAGTTTCAGCAGATGTCAAATTCAGGAGGAATGTTTACTATATGCACGTTCAAAGTGATTGTCCTTTTTGCATTGAAGGGAAAGAATGATGTAATAAATCAAGAAAGGCAACCTATGGTTCGTTTTTGGCAACAGTGATTCATTGGGGAGTATTCCCCAATTTTAGGCAGCCTATGAGGTGTAAGTTTCCCCATATGACCGAGCATAGCTTTCGGGCTTGTAAGTCCCGTTGCATGGGGTTGATACCGGATCCATTGAAACCAACTCTTAATACTGCCGTTCCATTAGTGGCCGTCCAGCAGTCACCGGCCGTCCTGTCATCACCAACAGCTCAGCCATCCCAGCATGGGGACCTTTTCATTGATATGGTCTAGCCAGATAGTTCATACAGGGATCTTAGTGATAGGTCTGCCTATCTAACCACACCTTTGGCATCTTATCATTACTGTACCGTAGATTTCAATGACAAATCTGTCCGTTCAGCCAGGCCTTTTGGTGCAGTACCGGCGATTGTCTGACTGTCTTATATACCACCAGCATCGGGGCTGACCACATGCTGTTCACACCGGATCCACCACACCATCACCAGCTGTCCAGCCATTCCAACATGGGGACGTTTTCATTGAATCGGTCCAGCCAATTATGATTTACAGGGGTCTTATTGACAGATCCATCCATCCAACCGTACTGTTGGCAACATGCCCTTTCTATGACGGAGATTTCAGTGAGAAATCTATCCAGCCAGGCCTTTTGGAGCGGCAGGTACCAGTGATTGCTGGACTGTCTTCTATGCTGCCAGCTTCCAAGCCGACCATTCACTGGGTGCCCGACTTCCATATGTTCACTGCTTGTCCACATGGGAGAGCTAGTGACATTTTCATATGGATGGAATTGAGTCCTAATACCACCTGGTATGTCTTCTCTAGCGCTGCAAGTGGACCTTGTTGGGCCTCGACACACAGTGAGTGTGATGGAACCCCTTCAAATCCGTCATCCTTCACGTCTTATTCGGATCTGACCATGGAATGGACTGAAATTTAGCTTTCAAGCCGCAATCGAGGACATGTTTAGAGTGGTAACTACTTCAGAATGCCCTCCACTCTTACTGCTGCTATAAAGAATTGGTAGAAATATCTCAGTGAGGAGGATGAGATGGACTGAAGGCGACAGGCACATTCAGAACTGACCTCCTGGCACTTGACGAGAATGTAGTACTATTCATATGTAAGCCTGTCTGTTCTATAGGGTGGGCAAATCTGCTCCATGGCCGTCAGTGCTGGTTCGGGATATTTTTGCAGACACCCAGCAATAGCCACGCTTGGGAGGCAACAGCCAGAATTGCTATGGTCGATTACCAGAGCTGCTCACCATACCATGGCCAGTACTTTGACGGGTTTGGACAATCTTCTCTTCAAACGATGAGTTGCATGTGTGCGATCCACATATCCCCAACCTTATCATACCCTACCTTTCCGGACAACCCTGTTTGGATCACTGTGGCTTTGGAGGAAAAAGAGGATGATTGGAGGCAGGCAACTCAGGAACTGCCCCTCCACCTTGCTGCTCAACCCACACAGATGTTTGGAACCAAGGGATGTTAAGCAACCTTGGAACAAGGGATCTTCTCAGTCACATGTGCACCAACATCGATCCCTTGGAAGCAATCATACAGAGGCAGTAAGAAACCAATTTTTGAGCTCACTGGATCTCCTTAATCCCTCAGAATGTGGGGATGGATGATCCAGGTCATTCATAGGGTCTTCAGGTTTCGGGTTCAACAATCCCCTCCTCACCCCTCCTCATGATAACAGCATCAGATTGGGAAAAGGATGCATTTCTGCAACAGAAAATACGGTCGCTCATACAAAAAGCAGTGGAGCTTGTGCAATGGCCACAGTCCCCAGGGATTTACTCAAGGCTGTTTCTTTTTCAGAAAAAAAACCCAATAAGTTGAGACCCACCATTGACTGGGGTCACCTCACACAATTCAAGATGGCGAGGTCAGTCCACCTCTCTGTCAGACAGGTGAGTATGCCATGAGTCTCGATCTGACAGACTTTCACGTCCCTATCCATCCCATCTCCCACAAGTTTCTCCGTTTTGCATAACGTAAAATAGTCTGTCGATTCACTGTTCTTGCCTTTGACCTCAACATCAGCCCCTGGGCTTTCACTCAGATTATGGATTGCATTGTCTCCTTGTTCCAGTACACATCATCTACAACTACAGCAGTATATTTGGACGACATCCTCCAGAAACACATGGTAAGTTCTATTCTACTCCAAGGCAGGAATGATTTTCTTCCTCCTCTAACTCATCTTGGCTTTCTAGTGAACTGGGAAATGTCAGACATCAGTCCATCCTAGAACTTTGTCCATCTGGGTGTGGAGTTCTTAACCAACCGGAATCATGTGCGGCTTCCTTGTGTTCGTATCACCAGGGTTGCTGAACTCATTGAATCTGTTTCCAACAAGACTTGGATTTTAGCAAGAGAGTTTTGAAACTACTCAGTTTATTCAATGCAGCTGCAAACCTGATCCTGCTCAGTCACTTTTTTATACATCCCTTAAAGATGTCATTGCTGACTCAGTGGCACCCTTTTCAAGCCCCCTTGATCAAGCCATCCTGACCACGCACGAGATTTGATCATTTCTGCATCAGTGGTGCAACCCAGGTTGGCTGACCCGGGGAATCCCGCTGGAGAAGCCCCAAGTGGAAATAATGGTATGCACTGACACCAGTGCATACAGTTGGGGTTAGGGGTGAAACGATACACCTGTGCTGCATATCAATATGATTCACATTACACAGCCTGTGATACAATACATGTATGAACTTGATGGTCTTTCCATCTTTGGAAGGTGTATGTTGACATAATAATTGTATTTCCAGTATGCAGATTACAGATAGAGAATATAGTTATTGTATATTTATGTGCAATTCACATTGATGACAAGAAAACAAAATTACTTTCAACACTACCCTTTGATTGTCAGTGAGTTTTATTCATTGTTATAGGCCATATAATGGTGGCTCTGTTTAACTCGCGTTAGCCACCAGACCCTATTTTTTTTGCATGACATGAATGCTTTGAAAACATCTTATTACTAATTTCTGTCTCACTTAAACTTGGAAGACATTACGATGTTATCTTCAAAACAGAAGAAATAAAGCAATTTCCTTGTGCAAATAAATTCTTATCTAGAAAAAAATCTGGGCATGGGAATTTGGATGAATATAAAAAAAATCTATTCCATTGTACTTCCTGCAGATGCAATAGACTGCCATAGGTACTTGTATTTGTTAGTGGAGAAGGAAAACTATTGACAACACCCAGTCGTATTCTATAATTCTTTTTAAAAATTTTACACAAGGGGTTAAACTTGAGTGGTTTGAAATCTGCCCCAGTGCTGATTCTATGCTAATTTTATTTATTCCATAAGCACCTTCATTTGCTGATTAAATATCTCAGCATAAAAGAGAAATTCCAAATTTGTTCCCCTTGTGACATTTAAGGAGATGCTGCCAGGATTTTATATTAAGAGGGACTTCACCCTTTGTCACTGAAAGGAGATAGTTGAAAAGGAGGGGGAGATGGAAATGGTCATAGTTCAATATTCACCTAACACTTCAATATCTGACTCTCTTCCTGTCTGCTCAGCTTTTTAGAGCTTTACTGAAGTCAAAATCTTATATAAGATGTCACCTCTAGTTGTATAAGTATTAATCTATTGATTATTTCTGAGTGTACTCTTTCCTTATCTGTGCATGAATATTTTGCTTTGCTTCCGTCTCAAGGGGCATATGCATAGCTAGCTCTGTCAGCTTGAAGATGTTGGTGAACAATCTTTGTGGCTGTTTTTTTGCGATTTTCCAGAGCTCACAGATGTTATCTTTTGGATATATTTGCTCCAAAATAGGATTTTTCACTAACATAAACTTTCTTTCTTGAATCAATAGTTTACTGTCTATCATGCCAGATCTGTTCCATAATGTTTTTAGTCCATCAATACCATAGTCTGATGTATTCAAATAAATATCTTTATTTCTTAATTAATTTTTTTTCATCCTTATTTATCCAATTTATCTTAACCCTGATATGGCTTTGTAGTATATGATCCGCAGGGCTATACTGATTGATAAAAATATGAAAATTGCATTCTACTTTTAAATTGCCTGTATTTTAGTTAGGCTCAGTATTATGCCCTTTCTACATTTAATTTTGAAATACCGCAGAAAGGGAGATTGATCGTCATGCCATCTATTTTTGTCCATCCAACATGTACATCTGACTTGTATTTAATACCATTTTCAGGCTCAGAAGTGCTCATGGTATCTCCATTAACAATTTCCCAGCTCCAGTAATCCAGTATACTTAATAACTTTAAAAATTATTGTTATCATCAATATCACCAGCCAGTATTTGCTGAACAAAAGTGTACCATGATGGGAATCAGACATTTTGGATTTTTAACGTAGCCCATATTTTAAACATGTTTTTGTAAAACTTTCTTCATGGAAGATTCCAACTACTCTGCTTATTCCAGGGCACAATGTGCCAGTCAAATTTAGTGTAACAACCATTCATGTCATGCTTGAAAAAGATGTATGAACAGTTGCCTACGCGAAAAACATGTTGTGACAAGAATGGTTAAATAAAAATTTTATACTTCGCTGAGCACATTTTCATATGCGGGACTTTCAACTAATTTGCAGGAGTTCTCGTGCATCACTGTACTGTAAGTGTGCGAATTCGTACAAATTTTTGAACGATGTGCGCAATAGCACACCCTGTCAGCATCTCTGTTTAAGTATTTTACATATCAGTGACTTTTGTACGAAATTTCTCTGTAGCTTTGCTAGTACTTTCTGTTTGTTGCGCAAGGTATAAGACACTAATTCCTGATTGGTAGTTATTACGTAACCTGGAGCAGAACAAGTCATAAGCACCAATAAGATTTCAATGTAACATATGTCACCCTGTGACATACCAGTAGTGAGCTTTCAAATCGACCAAAGTAGACAAGATAAAATTCAACGTAGAAACTGCAAGTACAAGTGGTTATTAAATGATACGTAACAGTAAAGTACTTCATTATACAAGTGAACATGTTTGGAATGTATCCTATATACTGAACATGCTGCCGGGTTAAGAGAATTCGCATGGAATTTGGCAAGGGTGGGTGGGTGCAAATTATGAACCATGTCACTTTGATTTAATTTGCAGATGGGGAGTGAGTATTCTCAATCGTCTTTTTTCATTTTCACTATGGCTAGAAATGCTGTTCAGATGAATTCCGTATTTAAAGAATAGCAAGGCAAACTCACAATAGTTATTCATGACTGCAGAAGACTAAAATAACTTACGGTAAGTATAATTTTGTGTCGATTCTTCATTTCATGAATCGATATGTGTATCGTTACAGCAAAAGTATTGATGCATTGACATATTAATGAATCGATTCACTCCCAGTTCGGGTGTCCACCTGTTGCCGGACTTCACTACCTTAGGCGACACATAGCAGCCAGGGGAGCAGCCTCTGCCCACCAACATGCTCAAAATAAATGCTGTCATCGTGGGCTTTCACTTCTGGAAAGATTGACTTTCGGGCAAAACAGTTCTCATCATGTCTGACAACTCGGTAGTGGTGACCTATCTCCTCAAACAGGGGGCACCAATCACCCGAACTGTGTGACCTGATTTAGCAGTTCCTACATTGGTGCAACAATCTCCATATCAACGTACAAGTCCGACACATTCCCAGCAGACTCAATATCTTGGCCGACACTATCCAGGAGAGGTCAAGTCCTTTATACAGAATGGTCTCTCAACCCATTGGTCTTCACTCGGATCTGCTCCCTTTGGGGACGCCTGGTGATTGATCCTTTTGCAACGAGGTGGAATCACAAGTTACCCACATTTGTCTTGCCAATTCCAGACTCAGAATCTTGAGATGTGGATGCACTGTCAATCAGTTGGGAGGGGTTTTGGGCCTTTTCCTACCACCCCACAGTCCTGATACCAAAAGTAATCCAGAAGTTACGGGGTCATAATTGAAAGATGATTCTGATCGCCCATTTCAGGTGAGTCTTGGTCACTGACCTACTCGATCCAGCAATACTAGGAAGATTCCGGCCAACCCGACTCTCCCTATGCAACCATGGTCAAGGGTGTTCAATCCCTGTATGGATCGTCTTCTACATGCATGGCTCTTATCAGGACAGCTTTGCATGACAAAAATTTAAACCTTCAATTGTGGAGAAAATCTCAATTGCAAGAAGGCCCTCCACTCTGAAGGCTTACAAGGGGAAGTGGGGCACGTTTAGGGACTGGTGCCAGATCCATCACATGGTCCCTTTGAGTGCCTCAATATCTCAACTGGCCGACTTTATTCTCTTGCTCTTTGAGCAGAAACAGTTGGCCCAATCACTGTCAAAGATATTCGATATATTTCAGCATCATGACCAATATGACACTGGGGCTTGATAAAGACCTCTCAGAGCTTTTAGCCAATTTGATCTCCATCAACCATAACCCCTTTTCCCAAATAGAATCTGTCCTGTTTCTATCATGGCTCAACTCGAGCACACTTGAGCCTCTAGCCCACACTTCACTAAAGTTTCTATCATTCAAGACATGTTTCCTGATAGCTTTAGTTTCCACATGCAAGGTAAGCAAGCTACATGCTCTTTTAGTCAACCTAATCTTCCATTCAGATCAGAGGGTTCGGTAGTCCTCCTGACACAACCAGGCTCTGATGCCAAAAAACCGGTTACCATCTGTTGGTAACCAAAGAGTTCTCATTCACTCTCTTTCTTCATAGACAATTCAAGAGCAGCAGCCATGCAAGATAGTGTCCTCGCTCTCAAGCACTACTTGAAATGCAAAGAGATATGTCATGGCACGCAGAAATGCCTCTTTTTCCTGGTGAAGACCAGAAAACAAGCCATCACCCCTCAAGCCCTTTTTTCGTGGCTGAAGTTGGTTATATGCTTGTCGTTCACTGAGGTCTCTCAAGATCCAGAGCCACCTAATGCAGATTACAGCTCTTGCGATTAGAGTCATCTCTGTGGGCTCACTTTTAAACATAACGTTTTGATCCGAGATATTGTAGAAGATGTTGGCTGGCATGCAGAGTCAACCTTTACGTTTTACCTTAGAGATTTAACAGAGACAATCTTTGAACCTGGTAGGGCTGGTAGCAGCAACACAGATGGCCACCAGACCCAGCTAGATCAATCAAATTCTTGTTAGCTTTGCTGGATTTGCTAAAAAAAAATTGCAGGTAAGATCTCAACTTCATCTTCTCAACCATTGATAAGAATCCCAGGTCCAGGGATCCCAGTCTGTGTTGCTTGTGCCATTAGGAGGATGATTATCTTTCATATGGGGAATCCAGTTATTCATCCCCAGAAGGATACCCAAGGTAGAGGTCGGATGCTCAGCATCCCCTCCTCCACTATTATCCTAACGTAATGTGATTAGAGAACCTATTTGAAGGAGAAAGCAAATTTTAAGTAAATGATGTTTCTCCAAGAATTCTTACCCAATTGCATTACTTAAAAGTCCTCCCAACCACCCCACTATGTGAGCATCATCATTAGTATCTCACCCAGCTAAAAACTAGCAACACCTGGTGATATCAAGGGGAGGTAATGGGTAAGAGCTACCTTCTTTGTCTATTTAAAAGCCTAGTGGCTAGAGCATCTGTTTTGGATAAAGGAGGTCGTGGGTTCAAACCCCAGTTGAGTCATACCAAAAACTTATACAAATGGTACTAACAACTGCTTTGTTAGGCGCCCATCATTAAGAGGTCAGTATTATGACTGGTCGGCCTGGTGTCAGGATAATGTGACTGGGTGGGACATCATGCTATATGTCTGTGGCATGATGTCCTAATGCTAGACATCACTATAAAATGCCACAATGCCGACATCGTAGCCAAATGACTGAAAAAATGTTAAAGCTATGTTAAAAATCCAAAGCACACACACACATGCACACAGAGAGGATATGATGATTTTCATCTTATTTTAGGGCTGGATTCGCGAGGTAGCAGGATACTATTCCTAATGTAATGTGATTGGGTAAGTATTCTCAAAGAAACTTAATTTACTTAAATATTTACTTTTCGCTATTCTTCTTATACTACTTTGAGGATTGCCATAAAACATTGAAAACGTTCGCCCAATGGTCTGCTTGGTTATAATTGATAATGGTGCCACTGGGAAATCAAGTATTGCCACAACTGTGGCCATCTTGAAAGTGTTATCACTACTTCTCCTGAATTGGTATAAGCATTAAGTTTTCAGTAAATGACTTCTTATAATGTATAGTTGGTCCTAAATGAAAATTAGTGTTATGTATATTTAATTTGTACTTCTTAGTGGTCCTAAATGAAAATGAGTGTTATGTTTATTTAATTTATATTTCTTAGGTTTTTTTTCTCGAAGATTATATATTATGTATAATTGTATTTTGGACTTGACCTTGTCCAAAATAAGTTCACTCTGAACCTGACAATGGACACTGATGTTGTTTTTATTTTGTAAACAAATAATACATAGTTAATATTTCTCTAGGAGTGTGGGTTAAATATTAGGATTATTATCAATAAAGGTAAACATCTTTATTTGGGTCTGGGTCTCGGACATTGGAATTATCCCATGAAGAACTATTTTACCTGATGTTTCCCATGTTCATTTTACTATAATTTTAGTAATAGATTTTATCTGTTTTCAACATAGAATTTTCTAGCAATAAACTTTGGACCTACATTGTGTGCATACTTTTTTCTTTTTTTTACATAATCATGTTCACTTGAAAAATTATTCATTCTTGTTGTAACATCATAAGCAGAATCTTTGTATTATTTTGTTCAGTGTTTGATTTGGGTGGAATTATTTATTCAAAATATTATTCTCTGGAATTACAAAGTGCTCAATAATATTCTTGGACAGAAACATTAATTTGGAATTCTAGCGAATTCAAACAATGACTTCTAGGATTATGTTATTGTGATTAATTGGAAGAGTGTTTGCACATCATCACACTTCAGGCCACCAGTAAATTAGTACATTCAAGACTAAAGGCACCTTAAGTGCTGGATCTTATTGCAAACACCTCTGGAATTTAATTAGAACTTTATTTATCAGGACTAGTGATAGAACTTTTTGGACTGTTTGGGATTTAATCAGCAATGCTGAAGACTGCTCTGGTGGCCTAGTGGTTAGAGCATCCACTTTGGATGCGGGAGGTCACGGGTTTGAACCCCAGCTGAGTGATACCAAACACTTATAAAAAATGGTACCAACAGCTGCCTCGCTAGGTGCTCAGCATTTACAGATTAGTGTTAGGACTGGTTGGTCTGGTGTCAGGATAATGTGATAGGGTGGGACATCATGCTACATGTCTGTGTCATGATGTCCCAGTGCTAGACATCACTATAAACCACCACACTGCAGACATCGTAGCAATATGACTGAAAAACTGTTAAAACTATGTTAAAAATCCAAATCACACACACACACTACTCTAAGTTCTTTTTAACGTTTCACTTTGTATTCTACTGCTGTCTATTATCTATTGAATTTAAAAATTTGTGACTGTTTTGGTGGCCTAAGTGTTTGGAGCATACACCTTGGATGTGTTAGGTCGTGGGCTCAAAACCTGGTTAAATCATACCAAAGACTTATAGAAATGGTACTAGCAGCTGCCTTGCTTGGCACTCAGCAATAAAGAAGTTAGTATTAGGACTGGTCGGCCTGATGTTAAGATAATGTGACCGTTCGGACATGATACTACATGTCTGCAGCATGATGCCTCATTGCTAGACATCACTGTAAACTGCCACACTGCAGACACTGTAGCAATATGACTAAAATTGTTAAAGCTACATTTTAAATAAAGCAATACACAAAAACATGCAAAAGTTGTTGGTTTTCACTCTTTCCCATTAGTAAGTTTAAGACAATAGAGTCTGACAATAGACAGTAGACAATAGAAATAGACAATAGACAATATGAGGCCAATCTGATGTCCAGTACAGAAACCACAGTGGCCATGTTGAAAATCTTGTTGTTTCCACTCCTCCTGAATGAAAAGTGATATTAACATGGGTTTTTTTAAACATAAGACTTCTTATGATGTCTAGTATGTCCCAGATGAAAATAGTCCCAATTCAGTGTCCAAGATGAAAGAAAATCTTGTTACTGCTTATTGCTATTCCACTGAATAGATGGTCATAACATCTCATGGTTTTCACTACAATACTTTATATTTTGTCTAGTTTGTTCTAAATGAAAATGGTGCCAATCCAATGTCCAAATTTATTATCACTATGACTCCTTGATGAACAGTAATATTGCTTTGGGGTTTTCACCAGGAGTTTTTTTATGATGTCTAGTTGGTCCTGAATGAAAATGATGCCAATCTGATGTCCGATGTAGGCACCATGAGGGCCATCTTGAAAATCTTGCTATTACATCCAGTATGTCTACCACAGCAGCTAATTTGGAAATCTTGTTGCCTCAGAAGAATATCAAAGATAGCTTCAACACAAGTAGTTAAAAGGAAAAACTGGTCCTATCTTGAATTCCTGGAAATTTGTTTCAATCAGCAGAGCATCAGTTCCTTCAATGGACTCTTGTTATGGATGATGTCATAATGAGCCTAATTTGTTCTTTAATAACACACTATAGTACCATCCAATGTTCTGCCTTTGGATAATCAGTGGATTGGTCTTCAAATCTTGCATTAACTTATAAGTTCTAATAAAATACACATTATTGTCATTTCTATTTTTGTTAGTCATTTTTTTTAAAAATTATCTAGATTATGTGTTCTGATGCAACTGCTGCGTGCCAGCTATGTTGATTGATGCAAAAACATAGAATTATACTCAGTCATGCTTATGCCTTAATACTCAGGCATTTATACCACAATTGGTGTGAATTGACCATGGTGCTCACAAGTTATTGAGCTTGTGTATATTGTTCTACTGTTATGCTTTAATGCTATTATTTGCAGAGTTATGTCCCTTTTTAGTGCTAAATATATATATATATATATATATATATATATATATATATATATATATATATATATATATATATATATATATATATATGAGTTTTTGTGATTTTCTATATGTATTATCCATTCAAGTAGAGTGCAGTTAAAGTTTGATAGATTTTTATTGATGAATTTATATGAATTCAGTTAATGATTGATTGATTTTTATTATTACAGATGCCCTGTATCCAACAATTATTGGTGGAATTTTTCTGAATGGGGCCACCACTCCATTATAAGAAATGGCTGTTGAACAACCTACTCTACTGGCAAGATCATTAATATGTAGTTCATTAATTTCATTAACAGTGTTCGTGGTATACAGATGATACCTGGTATTCAGGAAATAACAGTTCTGACCTGTGGATAATAGTATATTTTGTACTCTATATTTATTTGGTGTTTTCTGGCACATCAGCACATGAAAGACCAAATAATGCTGGGGCAATTAGAGTAATTGACAGCCTTGCACAGGAACACACCACAGTAGACAATTTAGACTGGCATGGCCGGTGCTAAACTTGCAGCCTTCTGTTTACTATTGTGACCACTGAGTCACCACACAGTATAAGCAGTAGTCCTTCACAATAACACAACTCTGTAGTAATATAAACAGTGGTGCATCACTATAACACTATCCTGAAGTTGTATAAACAGTGATCCCTCATTATAACACTATGGGGAGCCATAAAGTTTATCACATTTTTGGCAAATCTGTCTTATACTGAAGTAGATTATGGGCAGGCTATGTAATAATGCTGTTGCTATTTATGATGAAGTTTGTTTTATTTGAAATCACAGTATGATTGAACATGATAAGCCATAAACTGCAATTAACAGAAATAATATTGCAATGTAGCAATGGAAAAAAAAGCATCCGATGCAGTAAAATGGGATCAGTGATCATACCTTTATCATATATTCAAGCAAACAGATTTCTGGGAGTGGTGTTAACTTTTCCATTTGTCTAATGGTCCATCAGTCACACTTTTGTTTACTTACTACCTCAATGAACCCTTTGAAATATATCCATGAAACTTGGTAATATGTTTGTGTAATGAAAAAACTGTGTGAGATATCTTCATGAAACTTGGTAATACTTTTGTGTCATGAAACAACATTGTGTGAGATATCTTCATGAAACTTGGAAATACTTTTGTATCATGAAAAACATTGTGTGAGATATCTTCATGAAACTTGCTAATATTCTTATGTCATGACAAAAATACTGTGTCTTGCAAAAACTGGAGTCTGTCTTATCAGCATTTTTGTAGTTTATGCCCATTTGTAGTAAAAAAAAATTCCATTCATCACATTCTTCTCAGGTTAATAATTCCTGAAATATTTGAGACATTTTCATTTGTACTGTGGAAAGAATGTGTCTTTCATATACAATGGCTTTGTTGGATTTATATGGCATTTTTAGAGTTATCTCCCTGTAATCATTATATGTTCAATAACTGTTTATTTCGTAAATCCTTTGAAATATCTTCGTGAAGTGATGTATGCTCTTCATATCATACCCAGACACTGCATTATGTAATATTTAAATGCCTCATTAACATTTTTAGAGCTTTCCCCATTTGTCTTATATACTTTGTATGTCTGCCAGTCTGTATGTCTATCAGTTTTCTCAGGTTAATATCTCCTAAACCATTTTTGAAATAGAGTTGTCTCCCATGTTAGAAAATTTCATTTACATTTCACAACTCCTTAACTGTTTAAGATATTTTCATGAAACTTGATATGCTCTTGTAGATTGTCCTGACCATTTGTCTTGTCTCAAAAGCACCTTAAGAGTTGTCCCCATTTTAAATAAAAATTGTGTCAATCTGTGTCTCAGTTACATGTGTAAAAATCTTCTGAACCGTTTGAGATATCTTAATGTTTTTAAAAGTGTTGCAACCATATTCAATACTTATCAGTTACAAGAATTTTTTTTTTATCTTGGATTGCTGGAAATTCTTTAAGGCCACTAGAGCATCAGTCCATCCAAGAGACTTTTGTTTGTAAATGTGAAAGCACACTGTACACAAATGAATATAGTATTATTATCTGCAGGTATGGACTGGGAGAACTGGTGTCTGATTGCAACAGTAGGAATTTGTATATCACCCATTCTTTGTGTAAAAGAGCATTATCATCACACTACAGTGGACAAGATACCAGGTAAAGCTGAGGAAAAAGTTCAAAAGACTCATGAACCTCATCATCAAGAAAGATGACCCTCTGAGTTGGAAATCTACCTTTCACAGGAAGTGAAACCTACCATACATAGAAAAGCTTCTTTTTGATCATATTATGTGAGTTTTTTTGTGCATTTTTAACAACTATCTGTAACAAAGAATGATTTAATGAGAAATAAGTTGTAGGGATTATCTAATCAGATATTTGCACAAAGCTAATGCCATGGGATTTGTTTTCTATGACAAGTAGTATATTACATATCAATAACTTTCATTCCTTTTACGAATATGGTATGGTTGTAATGAGGGCAATGTCAAAGTATTCATGTTGTAAAAGCCTTGTTATGTGAAACATGTATTAGGAATATAAACCTATCACAGTCTTGGAGCCATTAACATTTGTGGATGCACCTCACAGCTCATGCTGTAGATCACTGCCATATATCTATTGACCTTTGTCTATGAGGTCCATAATTTAGGACAGTAAAATACTGGACTAGATCCTATTTTCACTCCCAAAGCAGGTATTTATGTACTGTAAAGAACACAGAAGTAATCAGATTAAATATGGTGGCTCAAATTGATAACATATATCAACTTAAGCTTAGGCAAAATGGTGGTGCCTACATGATGTCATCAGATTTATACTTGAGACAGTTGAATGACTCTTTGTAACATCATAAGTTATTTTGATGTGTTGAAAGTGTTACCTTAAAATGTCGTTGGTCTTTTGTTCCTTGAATGCAAATAAAGAATCTTTTGAGTTACTATTCCTAGACAGCATACAAAATATTCTGCATCCAAAGTAAGCTCACAGAAAATATCACAGACTAAATTCTGTGTGGCAGAAGTATGAAAGTATTGATTTCTCAAGGTAGCATTTTACCACCAAAACTAGTATTGTAGCATAGCAGTGGTGATCCTACCAAGGGGAGGTAACTTCACTATGAGAAGAATGGACAAACCCTTTATCTTCGTCAGATAAGTTACTTCATTATAATATATTAGGAGAATGTCCACTGACTAACAAATCCAGCCTGCACAATGCACAGGATTGTGGTATTGACCTCACCATACAAAGGGAAGATAACTCATCATTAGAAGGAGGACGTATCTGATTTGCTATGAACCTTTACCAGATTATGATCATTGTAGTTATTCATGCCTGACTAATTCTACAGTGCTCTAAAAAAATTCTGCAATCACTGATCTCATCATGCCATCTGATGTACTAGTTCAATTAATAAAGTATAAAATGCATGTATGGTATTTTCTGACAAGTGTACAATGTTAGAATAGATCAGTCATTATTTGCTTTGACCATAAACTAATTGAAAAAGAATTTATTTTTGTTATGATAGATTGAAAACCATTTGCCATACATTATATAAAAAATCAAGGGAAATCCAGTCATTAGAAAACACAAAAAAAAAAACTTTGATAAAAAAATCTTTATTTAAACTTCTAGATGTTTTTCTCTTGTTGCCTACCATTTCCAATAAGCAAGAGAAATTGTCCTGCATAGACAACTCTTCACTCTGTGTTTACCACATTTTGTTTTACATAAATTATAGAAATACAGTTTCAGTTTAAATAACTGTATTTGTTTTGAAAGAATTTTCAGTCATCTTGTGCCAAAATAATGCAATAATCAGCTATTTACATCAAACCTTTATCCCAGTGTTGGTTATGTATGGAAAGGCATATGTGTCACAATGGCAGTTGTCAATATTTTACATCAAGCCTTAGTCCCATATTGGTTATGTATGGAAAGACATGTGCTACACTGATAGATGTCAATGTTTACACCAAGTCTTAATCCAAATTTTGATAATGTATGGAAAGGCATATGTATCAAAATGGCAGATGTCTATATTTACATTAAGCCTTAATCCTAAAATTTGTTATGCATGGAAATGCATATGTGTCACAATGGCAGATGTCTATTTATCCAAGAACACATTTATTACTAGTGCTAAGTTGTTCTAGCTGCTTTTCAATTCTAAAAGGAAATTCTTGGAAAAAAATGTAAAATGTTTAAAATTGTTGCAGTTTGCCGTGTTCTTTTTTTCTCATGTCTTAATTATTTGTTTGAGATGATGTATAAACTTCTCATGAGTAATTAGTTTTAAAAATGAAAACTTTAATTAAAATGTACATTATTTGTATATTTATTTATACGTTTATTCATTTATTACTGATACATTTTTAAGGACAGACCTATTAATAAAGTTGTGAAAATGGCAACTATATTTGACAATAATAATAATATTATTATTATTATTATTATTAATAATAATGAAAATGAATAAGTGAATGGTTTCATATTGAAAGAGTCTCAAATGTGTCAGATTTTTAATGACTTCCATTTTATTTGGTAAAATATGAGAAGAAATAAAAATAGCAATGATTGTATGTTCTTAAAATGAATTAAAGCTTTTAGTTTCAAAACCATTTTTTCC
>JAECUM010061350.1:0-12040 GCA_016617855.1 Megalonaias nervosa
TTTCAAAAACAAAACAGTTGTCCATTTTTACTGAGAGTCTCTGCTCTTTACGCCATATGACCTATGACAGTTGGAACACCATTGTTGAAGCCAGAATGCAATACGATTACTGTTTGACCTTCTAATTTGAGATTTCATCCGGGGTTGCAAATTATGATCTGATTTCACCGGGGAATGGTATTTGTTGTTGTTGTTGTTGTTGTTGTTGTTGTTACTATTATTATTATCATTATTATTATTATTATTATTATGCTTTGGTGATTATTGAATTGGAGATGGTCGACCACGGTGTTATTGCCCAGATCGAGTAATCTATAAAATAAAGTATGAAATTAATGGATGGATTAATATAGATCTGATCAGAGATATATAATAATAGAACAACACGAGCTCCCGTATGTAAAATATAACAATTTAATCAATTACATGAACAAATGACATTTGAAGGATTTACTTTCTCTTAGAGTTAAAAAAAAAATATGCGAAATTCAATTAGCAGTTCTTTATACCAATACAACAAATTGCATCATGTAATCGAATGACTGATCGAATTCAAATTGCGGGCATGTCAGCATCACCTGGTTGCTTCCGGTCACTTCCAAATCACTGTTGGTGATAAGTCGGCATTGCCGTATTCCTTTCTTCTCTCTCTCTCTCTCTCTCTCTCTCTCTCTCTCTCTCTCTCTCTCTCTCTCTCTCTCTCTCTCTCTCTCTCTCTCTCTCTCCGGGTCATCAACCGTCTTGATTGTAGATTGCGCTCTTTTCCACCGTCAGTACACGTATGGAGCTATTTTTTCCTTTGTGCCTTCTCCAGCCCTCGCTCGCTTATCATGAAAGAATTTCTTATGTCTCTTCTCTGGTTTTGGATCTCTCAAATTTCCAGACCCCTTTTCCCTTTGGACAATTAATTTAACGAAAAGAGTACATTTTACTGATCTCGGCGACAGCTTCCCCTTTCGGCAGAAAAACTCTGACTGACTAATATCGCTAGGGAGATTACTTTAAAACCATGAATTTCGTCCGAGAAGCACGCCCCATCGTTTAGCTTAGTCAATCAGGATTACTGTTTCTAACCGCCAAAAGTTTAACACTACCATCGAAGTCAGAATAATCTTCTCTAGTCGGCTTTATTAATAATTATCCTGAAAAATATCATTTTATGAAACCTGTTTCAAATGTCCCAAGGTTTCCCAACATTCTTGCTCTGGCTTGTCTCAGCCCTGTCATTTCCTACACTTAACCCTACATTGATATATCTGTCGGACCGTAATCGAACGTACTCTAATTAAAATTCAATTCACGTCCCAAACTTATCTGCAGTCAGCAATTTATTGCGAGTCTAGCCCATACGTCCAAATTAATGGTTACATGTCACGCTGATCACGACAGAATGTACTGAGAAATTTTGCACTATTACATTATTATTATTATTATTATTATTATTATTATTATTATTATTATTATTATAGACATTGATAATACAAAGTTTGACTTTAAATACACTGGAAGCCGAATGCAACCCAAATATTAGCCCCTAGAATTTACCAATGAGTAATAAATTCTAGAGTAGCATCACGTGAGAAGTTACAGTTGGTCACATGGCTGAAAACCCAGCCAGTTAAAAAATAATTGGAATTATGTGTCGTTGGATCAAAATTCGTATCTGTTATTTCATTTGTTTCTTACAATTCTAGTGGTGGTAGCGTTAGTCTGATAAATCAGCCCTAAACAAAAACTGTCCATCAGTATCAGTACGCATGTGGCAGAAGATTTATCTGACTATAGTTCTAATAGTAGCAGTAATGCAACTGCTGCTGATGATGATGATGTTGTTTGTGCTGTGGTGGCGGTGATAAAGAAGTAGAGGAAAGCTGAGGAAGAAGAATATACATTAAATGCTAGCATGTGGATTATACTTCGTCAAAACGACGATGATGTTAATAGTTTTATGCCTGACTAAAGATCCTTTACTTGAAGTCCTCCTTGCATCTTTACGGGTGTAATATGAACTGAACTGTTTAAAAGTGACATTCTCAAGACATCTGTGTGAGGTTCTGGACGTCAATGTAAGAAGAGCCTGGAAAACGGAGAAAACAATGTACGAAATATTTCTGAATGTCCTGAATGTAAAGGTCAGTGTAATACACACTGAAGAATATTTAATAACGAGTTGATTGTATCTTTTTATGAGGGAGTAGTCTTACTTATGTTGCCCATTGGGTGAGGCCATCACATCAAGCGAAATCATAATTGACACACCCTGTAAATGGTGATGACCCAAACAAGCTACACTCTCTTCTAAAGGTCGCAACGGACGACAAAACGACAAAGTATTTAACAATACAAAGGCTTTTATTTTCTTTTCAATAGCATTTGTAACAACAACCAGCGAAATTTAATATGAAAACTGCAGAAATTCGTAACCACGCCGACCTCAAAACTTAGCCTACCTTGAAAATAAACTGTTTTATCACTACGGCGTTTTGACCTCAAAACCAGTCTTGGATGCAAAACATTTAACTCCTTTCTCTCTCATGGATGCTGATCGTACATTACAGCCATTGTATGTATTACCTGTTTTACTGTATGTACTCGCTTATAAGTTGTGTCCAACTGCAAACTGCACAGACCCAGATCTGCCGTCGCATGATGCGCCGGAAGATCTGGGTTTGTGCAGTTTGATGAGAGTAATCAATTGGACAAATAGCACAGACCCGGATCTACAGGCGCATTATGCTACGGCAGATCAGGCTCTGTGTTGTTTGACGTTTGACTCGACTCATAAGCGAATAACAATAGTAACTCTATGTTTGGGCTTTAAATTTGTCGAAAAAGAACTTTGATTTTTAAATGGACCAATGACTTGTAATAAAAAAGGCAAAGTTATTGCTGTGGATACTTTACCAAGATGACTGCATGACCTTTTCATCTAATACGGTAGTAGGTTATCACTTTCGCTGACTGATAATCTGAATAACGCACCGAAATCACGCACCCCGAACCCTCATTCTTGATTTTGTCTCGTCTAGTTTTCCATGTTAATTTCAGAATTTTTACAACCATTGGATCAGCGATGTAATGAGACAGGTTACAACTAGTGTTTTCCTTTTGATGCTAGTGTGCCAGAAAAATCCTGACATTACAGAGAAATAGCCACAATACTAAACGATATTAGAGCCCAGTGTTAAAAAATGTCGAAAGCTTTCAAATGCTGAAAAACCCT
The DNA here is from genome assembly GCA_016617855.1 of Megalonaias nervosa. Taxonomy (NCBI): domain Eukaryota; kingdom Metazoa; phylum Mollusca; class Bivalvia; order Unionida; family Unionidae; genus Megalonaias; species Megalonaias nervosa. The sequence continues at coordinate 3,224 of JAECUM010061350.1, forward strand.
GTCTTTTTTCTGATAATGTCGTGTTCTGTTAGGGTAGCCCACTTGTCATATGGGCTTTGGTTTGGTTATCGTTATCACAGAGATGATCGACAACGGTGTTATTGCCCGGATCGAGTAAATAATAACATAAAATATGAAATTAATGGATAGAATAATTGAGATCTGGCCAGGGATATAGAAAAACAGTACAACGAGGAGTAGTAGATGATATCAAGGATTCTGGCTCAAGGACTATATCCCCATGTGTCAGAGACTCTCATTAAGTACGATTTCCCTATCCCAGAGACTCCCATCCATCCCTCTCCCAACAACTATACTTCTTTTTCCACCACAAGAGGACTCTGGCTCAGAGACATATCCCTGTACCAGAGACCTCCATTTCTCTGTACAAGTACAAATTCTCTGTACCTGTACCTCCACCCATCAGGACAGACAATTTTTTTTAACGTGTGAGGTTTCAGATGTCAGATTATTTTTATAGTTTAGATAAAATTTCATACCTCATCACCGATTATCAGCGTTTCAACTGTTGAAATTAGAAATATTTCATCATCACGACAATAAAGACTAAACTTTACCCTACCGCTTACACAACGACGACACTCAAATAAATCTTTCATTTCTAGTTTGTTAAGAGGATATTTTTTTTGTCAATAGAAAATACTTTTGATCGATCAAGATCAATGGTAAGTTTAGTATATTTTTGTTGACTGATCGGATCATGAAAATTATTAAATCCTTCTGACAATTTCTGGCTTAATTTTTCAAGATAATTGAAATACTCGCTGTTGCCAGATCTGATAAGCGAAAGTTTTAGCCTGTCACGGCCGCTGAAACATATTCCTGATGTTTCATTGTTAATTTCAACTGTCAATTGTTTACCGTCTATCGTTAGATATTTGATCTTGCGATTGTTGCTATGTGTCACTGTCAAATTTTCAAACATTGTTTTTATTGTTCACACAAAATTTCATACCCTAGTCATCAAATATAGATTTATCGTTGGCGACTTTATCGCTGTCGTCAGATGAAAAGATAATATCAAGTATAGATTTATCATCACAACGATATCCAAGTGCAAGCGTATCTATTCCGTTTTCGCAGTAACGTTTGTCATCGAAATTACTTAATCCGCGTTTGATAATAACACCTGTTTCAAGTTTATGGTGATTTGTTCGAATAGCCATAGCTCTTATAAAACTAACGCCAACGTCAAGTGCGTACTTGTAATCATCAAACCTAATAGATTTTGTTTTAACAAAATCGCGAGGTAAACCTTTTGCTTTTTTGGTTATTTTATTATTGTCCAGCAACACGGCATACATTTTACTCCGCAATCCAATAAAGTACTTGATGATGAGGGAGTTCATTTCATCCTTAAACTTACCTATAACCTTTTTATTTGTATCATCATGAAATTTACTATCGCGAGGATAATCGGAAAGATCAAACAAATGTCAGTTATCAAAAATATCTTGATATACATCCTCAGTCTCTATTTCATAAACAAGCGAGTCAGTATCGGTAAACAATAGTTTACTTGACGGCCACTGCTTCTTAACAAAATTATAATGAAAATCGTACATGAGCCAGTTCAACAAATCAAGTACAGAAGCTCCAACATAAATCGGTTTATTTAGTTTTAAATGTGTTTTTCGTCGCTGTATCGCGACAAGGTTCTCATTAAAAATTTTCATGCTGACAAAATCATCATCTGATACAAGTTTGTTTCGGCGGTTGATATCATTAACTAGCTCGATGTTTACTCGCTTTCTAATATTTTCCATGTCTTACCAAAGACGGAGTTGTTCATAAGCTTAAAGAAGTTTTTCTCGAAATCGGTTTTAGCTACAGCTCTCCTTGACGTGTTTGAGCCAATATAACCTCTCATCCAAGGCGACTGATTCAACTTTAACACTATGAACATTCCTCAACACAAGACCAGCATCTACCGCTTGTTTTAAAACTTTGTAATGCAAAACATAATTTCGCTTATCAAATAAATTTGGGACTAGTTTTTACCATAGAATTTTGTCTTGGTGGTGCCAATGCTTGTTGTTCCTGAGATAAAAAACTACAATCTATTATCATTGATTCCGCACAAAACGGATAATCGTTATGTAAATCATGCAACGAAGCAGGATAATCGAGATCAACTTCAACGAAATACGAAACATCGTCTGGTATCTTGTTTTCTGTTTCCACCAGAAATTGATCAGGTGTAATCCAATGAAATCTACCAAACGGCATTGGTTCTGACATTGCATAACCGTACAAATCATGTGCGTTTTGTACATAATATACTTCGATGGATGCTCAGGATTATAATCTTTCATGTACTTATTGTTTGCTTCCGAATACTTGTTTGTTATCACGCTAATACAGCCTAGGATACATTTTTCGATAAAGTTAAATATGTCAACATCTGTTAGTAATTCTAGCTCGATTTTACTAAACTTTAACAAAGCATCCCAAGATAACCCAGGAGCAGAGTAATACCAACAGAGATCTAGTCCATAATTGTTATAACTTACTCGACGAAAACTTTCTAACTCATCCGCAAGCAATATCACATCCGTTTTCAAATATAAATCATGATAATCGCCAAATGTTTTGCAATCGAATTCTTTCCAAATATTTTGTGCATAACTATACTCGTCATCGGTTATATTTTCAGGATCACCAAAAGCTTCTATGATAATGTGACTGTCATATCCTCTGAATTTGTGAAGAACAATTGGAATAAAATCTGGAGCATGAAATTTTAGATTACACTTATCATGAGCCGCTCCACGATATTGTCCTGTTAAATGACAATGATCACGAACTTTTTTTATTACCAGGTTCTATGTCAAAGGATTTTTCGCAGATGTGACAAAATTCCACTTTTTCGTGATCAGATTCTTCATGAGATGTCAGTTTTATCATTGGACCGATTCCTCTTAAACGATTAAATATATCATCAACTTCGCTAATCAACTGCTTGAGAAGCCAAACAGCCGGATCTTTACCGCGATATAATTTAATTGGCTTGGATAAACTAGGATCAAGGCAACAAACTATTTTATATGCTACTCCGCATGGAATATGGTTTTGAATTTTTCTTGTACTAGATTGGTTAGGGTTGTTTTCAGGTTGAAGTAAATACTCGAAGTCTGCGTATACAACGAAAGAAATCTTTAGCTTATGATTATGATTAACAAACCGAAGAATTTTTTATCCTCGCCTGGCATTGTTATTCGTTGTACATTATTACAGTACTGTAGATGCTTTTGTAATTTTTCATTGTCGGAACAGCCGTGTAAACAACGATAACAGAAGTACTTCTTATTTTTATATTTACTGTACTGTTTGCCAACAAGTCCGTTGAAGTTTTTTATCCATACATAATGATTTTTATAAAACAATAAGTTTATTGTCGATTGCGAGGCTGTTGCAGAAATATATCTTGGATAAACGTTTTCATGCTCGTCAAGACCAAATATGTTAACTGAAAGATTATTTTGTTTTTCAAACTTTGGTATTTGATTTTCCGCAACTGAAAAGTTAATACCAGTAAAATTTAATTTTGTAACGTGACTAAAATATTTGTCAACGTGATCAGCATTTTTTTCTGCTGGAAACATCGCAGAGAGAATAGCCCACTGGAAGCATTTGTTATCAAAGTTTTTTGCATTTATACAGCATTTTTAATTTTTTATTTTTTGTGGCAGGTCAATTTACCCAGCGCTATTAACGCCGCTACCGCGTAATACGTTATATTTCATTGTCTGAAATAAAATTTCGGTAATCATCTCAAACTTCCAATCAGAACCTTATTCGGTGAATTCTTCATCTTTTTCCAAATTTCCTGGTGTATTTCATCAGCTAGCATTGAAAGATTATTTCCAAGCAAAACGCGCTTTGATTTTGCGTTAATAAAAGGACCTGCAATGCCCTCGTCAGTCGACTTTTCTGTCACATGTAATTTAGAAAATATAACGTGATACTGCACTAGGATTTTCAAGCCCTTATGTTTTTCAAGTTCACGTTTTATAGTTGGTTCCAACAAATGATAAAGATTCGTAGAGGTAAAGTTTACTAAAACGATTTGTTTATCAAACCCATAGTGTTGTGAAATCCTGCGAAACCAGTAGCTATTTTTGTAGGTTCTCCTATAAGGCTCTTTTTCGCTATATCACGTAATTTCAGCATTGTTATATAATGTATTATCATATCTCTAATTTATTGTTCAAACAGGTGGCTCACTGGTCGAAGGGCTAGTCAAACAATCAATTGGAGATATAAATTGCTTATAGTATGATGGCACAGAATCTGATGAGCGAGCAAGAGGACTATTATGTTCACCCCAAGTACAACATGTACGCGGGAAATATGTTAGGGTCTGTGATCACGTCAAATGCGGACAACCGTTTGGTAAAGCAACACCGGCTGGTTATAAGATCAGCGTTAAAGGTGACAATGCTGAGAGAGTCGAAATGCTAAGAAATATTTTATTTATACGTTATTTTATGATGAAATTCCAGAAGGGCAGCGAGTATATCATTTCAACGGTGTGGTTACTGATGATAACACTGAAAATCTTGCTTTGCAGGATGAGTTTCAGCCGCATCCGGTATTTAATCTTTACGAGGCAAACGATCTTGGAATTATTCGAAATATCCAAAAGAAAAAAGTGCTAGGGAAAATAAATAACAGTGGCTATCTTAAAATAACTGTTCGAGGAACATGAAAAGATAAAGTTAATTATTATAACCATAGATTTATTTATCAAACGTTTAACGGACCTATACCAGATGGTTTAGTAATAGACCACGTCAACCGCATTAAAACCGATAATCGTTTAATAAACCTCGAACTTGTTACTCAACAAGAAAATATTAGACGAGGACGAGGTGGTGGTATTAATTTTAGTAATCCTTCTAGGCCTATCATTGCAATAAATACTGAAACAGATCAGGAGCTAGAATTTTCTTCAATATCAGCTGCGGCAAGATATTTTGATATTACTCCTAGTTCAATAAAATTCTGTTGCAGAGGGAATAACAAGATCAGCTTTTTCTAAGAATTTGCAGATCTAAAATCGTCTTCCTATACAACTTATTGTATTCGAAAGCTCGTCTCGGCTGATGCAGCTATGGCACCACAACATGATAGCTTCTCTATTATATACTACACGAACTTTTTTATTATCCTATAATTGCTTTCTTTTCGAATCTGTCAATAAAATTGTATCGTTTCCGCCGTGAACTAAAAATAAATTAACCGAAATATTTTTTCGCCAGCTAATGCATTTTTACAGCATCTTTTAGAGCACCAATGCCATATACCTTTGCCTGATCAATGTATCTTATTTTGTCCATCGTTATATTATTTAAAGCTATATAAAATTATATAATGAGCCTCTTGGAAAGATTAAAGTATATCTATGATACATTAGATGCTAACGTCGACGAAGATGACACAAACGTCAACGAAAATGACACAAACGTCAACGAAGCTGATGTCGACGATGACGTTATTGAAGATGATAACAAAACCATCCTCAACGACGTTACCGCGATGACGTAGTGGGACAAGAAAAATTATGGAAGGCCGACAACTGGTCGATATAACGTAAAATATCATATCACCAAAAAAAATTGAAATTTAATTTTACGGTAGACGAAAATCAATCGTTTTGGCAGCTGATAAAGCCGTTCTTGAACATCAAAATTCCAGACCGACAGAAAAATATAAAAGTCGATTTTATATTTGTCAAGATATTTAATCTGATGACTATCTCTGGTGATCGCCGACAATATCTAATATCATTATGTAAAACTGGAAAATGCAAATCGGTATTACGTAAGTACGAAGAAATTTACAAAAACATTATTTCCCAGCATTAATCTCTTTGGTTGGTATCCAACTATTAAATTTATCGCTGTACCCGCGCCAGTTAACGAGGCTTTTATCGCCTCGCTTTTTGATTACTCGTTCGAGAACAAAAATATCTTGTTCAGTTTTCTGCAGTACTTGTTCGTAAAAACTACCAGTTATGGGTTCCCCGGCTAGATCTTTTAGCGCGTATGTTACGGGTATTGTTAAAAGTACTTTATCAACAAGAAATACTTCTTCACTCCAGTTTGGAATAATCTTTTTTTCAAATATTTTTTTTGTTAATGAAATTCGATCTCTATCACAGACTTTAAATTTATGTCTGCAGTACATGTTTTCGTTTGCAAGAATCGGATTTTTAATCACGTCGTTTGGTGACATTTTAGTAGCTCGAAGTTTTGTGTTATTGTACTTATCAACGATCTGTGGAAGATCATTAATATACCTGTTAGTGTTGTTTTAGATGTCAAATGTTTATTTATCAGCTCGTTAAGTGTACGATTAAATCTTTCAACGACAACGCTTTTTCCTTCATTTCCCGTAACATATTTTTTATGTTATTTTGTTCCAGAAACTGCTCAAATTTTTTTTTATTAAAAAACTCTGCTCCGTGATCGGTCCAAATTTTATTCGGTTTTCTTTCTGTACTTGTTATTACTTGTTTTAGTGCTTCGGTTATCGATGTTCCTGTCTTATCTGAAACGGGTATACTAAACGCGTATTTACTAAAACATCAATAACGTTAAAGAGATACTTGTTATCATCGTTGAACTGAGCAAGATTTGACACATCTACTAAATATATTGCCCAGATATCATCAACTGCATTCGCGACAACCTTACATCGCGGAACCTTTTTTTAGGTTTGTGTAGCTCTGATGCCAGGTCATCGTAGAGACGAGATTCTCCGAGACTAAGTTTGTATTTTGTTCCGATTAATCCCTGCACTAACTTTAAGTTCGTCTAGCATTACCTGATCACAATCTGATTTTGAGATCTCTGCACGAACGTTATCAGTACGCTCTATATCACGATAGCAGATGTCGTGACGCATTGCTATTACATCAACTTGATTATAAGGCTCTTGTTCTGGTAATGGATTATCATTTTCATCTAGTTGTTTATCTAGAGGATTAAACGGCCAGTATATCTGTGCCCGGGTAATGTCCAACCTCCCTTTGGTTTCGGTAATTTTCCAATAATTTTATGTATATCCATCCCAAAACCAATTACTTCACGGCGATTGCAGGATTGACAGTACGTAACAATTTTATCTTGTTATATGCAAAGATCTTTATCACAACCACAATTACATCTTCGACTCATTGCTATTCTAATCATCGACTAAAATAACTCTATCCACACCAGAACCCAATGACGGAGTCGTCGTCGATGAAGTCGTCGAAGAAATAAACACACCTTATCTTCTACCGCAAACAGTACAAATACCTTTTAGCATCGTTTTGTTATTTTTTTGTTTTTCCTATTTTTTTGTGTTTGTTAGGCGTTTTAGTTTTACATTTTAGGCAATACGTTATAGTTTGCGACATATTATATTCGATTGTCACACAAAATTTATTGCTATATCATCGTTGGTTTTGCTCGGGTGCCAGTCAAATTGTAAAATAAACTTTAGAAAATCGGGATCTCTTAACATCTGTTTAATAAACATAATACAATAATAACCAAAAGCTGATGTTTCAACCGGCTGTAGTTGATTAGACGAATAATTTATTTTTTTAAATTTTTAAACATATATATTTTTTTATAAGATCACTTGGAGGAAGTCCGAACGAATCAAAATAACTATTGTCGTAAACAGCAACCCAATGCGTACCAGATCCATTATCGACGTTTTGTACGTTAATGATACACGAACCACCTGCTGGTACGTCATCAAGTTCATCTTTGGAAAATATTCCACGAAATCCGTTTTTGACTTCGGATTTTAATTTTTCAAGTAAATCAAAATTACTCAACGGCGCCTGGTTCCTTGTAGTGTCATTCCGCGTCCGATTCCTAGTAGATTTGGAAGCAGACATCCCGCTAGTCCCGCTAAAAGTGGGGCTATTGGAATAAATCATCCTTGTTTTGTTTTCCTTGGCGACTTCGACTTTGTCGTTGTTTTCCTTGGCGACTTTGACTTTGTCATTGTTTTCTTTCTTTTGTTTTTGGTTGCTGACGATTTTTTTTTAGCTGCCATTATATTATTTATTGTTACATAAAAATACATCAACGATAGATCTGTTTGATACCGTCTCCAGATATTGCCTTTTTAGTTGCTCCTGACACCTCCCCTGACGCCGCTGCTAGTCCTAGTGTCCCTAGCACAGGTAAAATCTTTGGTATTACACCAGCTATTACAGAAAGTGCTGGTCCAAGAAATCCACCGTGTTTTGACATCGCTGTTACTTGTGCAGCAGATAGTTTAAGAACAAATGGTTTCCCTGCGATCGCTTTGCGATCAAGTTTATTGATTTGTTTTTGCGTCAACATTACTTTAACCGCTGTTTTATTTAAAGTCGCCGGAGATATCATTAAAGAAACAGAATGACATTTAGCAACCGTTGATGATAATTTTTCAACTTGACCGGGTGTTAGGTATATTTCTTTGGTTGTGTATTCGGTTTTCATTATATCAAGGTTGTTAGATTAAACTTGTACAGTCATTCTTCCTTTAGTCGCGTCAATTGTTAAGAATCTATCACTGACGACTAGCGCGTATACGTTAAACGGATCAACTGGAGCCACACCAAGCGTCAAAGTAACCTCAATATCAGCTGCAGATCATATAGCTCGTTCGGATTGTTTTGATAGGTCGAAGTAAAAGACTGGGTATAGCGACCTAAATTCTTGACAGATATTTTGCTTCCACTATCAGCGTCTTGGTATTTTTGTATTGCTTCCATGAGATACATGTATGCTCGTGTAACGTTTT
>JAECUM010061351.1:0-14175 GCA_016617855.1 Megalonaias nervosa
TCAGACAAAATAGGGTTTGATCCAGATCACCCCCTTATATAAAAATACTAATATATTTCCGACAAACTGATAGCAATTTTTATATCTGACATTTCACGGAAAATTGCTAGAGATATCACGAGATACTTTTAACGTTTCCGCGTTTGCAATAATATAACTCTCATCATCATGACAAACAAGTACATATTAATTTTACCGTTGATAAGAGAATCAGGTTCTAACATTTTGATAAAGTTTCCATGAGAAACTATTGTCTTATTAACGTAACGTTTTTTTTAGCTCATCATCAACTGTAATTTTTTTTTGTATTTTTTTTGCTATATTGGATTATAAAGATTATCAATAGTTTTAAAGAGCTTTTTGTGATCAAAGAAAGTTTATCAAAATATTCTGAATAATCATTACAAACAAGAGACAACATTATCTTTTTGAAATACGTGCTATACTTCTCGTTGTTAAGGATAATCGTCATATGCATACCCTGGAAGAGGATCCTCTTCATCTTTAACGTGGTATCTTCTATTATATTTCATATTTCATACAAAAAATCTTTACTATCCTTACTTTTTAAATGAAATCGCTGGCGATTTAATGTAATAACCAATCTAAAAAAATCCTCCTTGCTAAAATCAACACTATCAGACATTTTATATTCCAGCGCAAGTGTATCAATTCCATTAGAACAGTATCTCTTAGCATCAAAATGGCAAAGACCAGATTTTATTATAACCTCCGTCTCAATTTTATGACAATTAGATTTTATTGCCTTCATTTCGGCATGACCACTAAAACTGTCTAACGCCGATTTCTAATAATCAAATCCGATTACTTAACCGACCACATTTCTTTTTATTCTCTTGGCTCGTTTTTTAACCTTACTATCAGATAATTTTAAGCAATACATTTTACCACGTAATCCAATAAATTCCATTATAATTTCCATAGAAACTTTATCTTTAAACTTTCCTACTATTTTTTTATTGTCATCGCAGTGAAACCCGCTATTTGTTGGATAATCAGAAAGATCAAACAGATCCCGGTGTTCATAAAATTCCTTGTAAATATCATCAGATTCTGTCTTGTACATCAACAAGTCAGTATCTGTAAATAGCAACTCTGCATCAGGCCACTCAACCTTAACAAAATTTTAATGAAACTGGTACATCAACCATTTCGATATCTCAAGTAGTGTCATACCAATATAAACTGGTTTATTAAACTTTAAGTTTGTCTTTCTCTTATGTATTGAGACAAGACTTTCATTAAACATTTTCATACTAACAAAATTATCAGATGCTACAAGTTTATTACGACGTTCAGCGTTATTAACAATTTCTATATTGATTCTCTTTCTAATGTTTTCGATGGTTTATCCGAAGACGCTATTGTTCATGAGATTGAAGAAGTTTTTCTCAAATTCTGTTGTTGCAGCTTCTCTTCGTCTAGTATTAGATTCGATATAGTCTTTCATCCATCACGATTGATTAAACATGAACACACGATGAACTTTTCTTAGTACCAGACCATGTTCAATTGCCTGTTTCAGATTTTATAGTGCAAAATATATCTCCGTTTGTCAAGAAGATTTGGTACTAGTGTTTGAACACTGATTTACCACTAGTGCTAGAACCAGATGAGTAATTACATTGTTGCTCTGATAACAAACTGTAATAGATCAGTATTGACTCAGGACAAAATGGATAATATTTATGTGCGTCAGGTAGTTTCACATGATAGTCTAGATCAACTTCAACAAAATAATTAATATTATCAGGTACAACTGCTCCGGACTTATCCAATGAAATCCGCCATACGACATCGGCTCAGACATTACATAGCCCTCAAGATTACTTGTGTCAAGATAAACTATGAAAAACGACGGCAATGTTTTATCATGGTTGCTGATGTACTTGCTGTTGGCACGGGCAATTTTGTTTTGCTACGACGCCTATTCCTTCTCTGATTGCACGTTCTATGAAACAAAACATGTCAGGGTCTGTCAACAGTTCCAGTTTTATTTTGCTGTGCTTGAGCAATGCGTCCCAAGATAATCCCGGTGCTGAGCAATACCGTGCTGGGTCAAGTCCGTAGTTATCAGCGCTGACATCTCTGAAATTTTCAAGTATATCTGCGAGGAACAAAATGTCTTTGATCAGATACAGGTCATGATAATTACCAAATGTTTTGCAGTCGAAATCATTCCAAATTTGCTAAGCGTAAGCATAGTAGTCATCGCTGACACTTTCAAGATTTAATCGAGAATAAAAACGTTTCCAGGTCTGGTAAACTTGTTTCATTAAATCTATCCCTGTCGTAAAGATATTCATATGGAAAGATACCTTTTCTTCAAAGTAAATTTGCTTTGTCACGGAAATGGTCAGTCAAATTATCAAACTTGCACATCTTTTCATGAGTTCGTCTAACGATGTCGCCATAAACTGGAGACTATCAACAAATCTGAACTTGCCGAGTGTCACACACATATACATTTCCGTATTGTCTGGAATGCATTTTATTTTATCGTTGTTATTGCTTTTTAGTCGGTTTATTATATCTTTGTTGCCGAATGCTTCTACGATAATATGAGAATCGTATCCACGGAAATTATGTGCTACAACAGGAACGAAATATGGTGCGGTGTATTTAAGATTGCATTTGTCATGTTCTGGACCGCGATACTTACCTGTAATATGAATGATCTTTTATTAGATCCTGAGTCATAAACGCCTGCTTGCAAATAAGATATATTTTTTGCCGAAGCAAATTCTGTTTCTTGTTTTATTGTAAGCGGTTTCATTTTCGTTATCCTGTCGAGTAACATGATGATGTGATCAACCTCGATAATGAGATTTTTCAACAACCACAGAACAGGATTTTCTCCACGATAAAGTTTAACAGGTTTTGTTAAACTTTTATCAACAGCACATACAACTTTGTATGCGACCCCACATGAAACATGTTCTTGTACTTTTTTTTGTAGAAAATTTATCAGGATTATTTTCTACACCTTGCACTAGAAGTAGAATCGACTCGAAATCGTATTATATTATAAACGGCACTTTCATCTTGTGTCTGTAGTTCGTGAACTGTAATATGTCTTCATCTTTACCTGGCATAGATATTTGTTGTACGTTAGAACAATATTCTAGGTGACGATCTCATACCAGCTGGGACTTACTTCCGTGGAGACACTTGAAACAGAAATGTTTCATTTCGTTGTGCTTGTTATACTGCCTACCAACTAATCCGTTACAGTGTTTGATCCACACTTAGTGGATTTTATAGAACAGCAAGTTTATTGTTGTTTGCTTGGATCTTGCAGTATCTGATGTGGCTCTATCGCTGATATATCTTGGATAGATCTTTTGTGTATCATCATCGACTCCGAATACATTAATAACACATGGCAAAAGTAAAACGTTTTGTTTCTCAAATTTTGGAATTTGATACTCAGAAGCGGAAATACAATTCCGGAAACGTTTAGATTGTTAGAATGACAAATGTAATTTGATACTCTGTCGGCGTGCTTATCTACCGAGAACAACGCTGACGATAACCCCCATTGAAAACATTTGTTATCGTTGTTCTTGACATTGATAAAACATTTTGAGTTTTTAATTTTAATTGGCAGATCGACATATGAGCTACCTCGCAATGGATTATAGTTCATAGTATGAAACAAAATTTCTGTTATTTTGTTGAATCTCCAACCCAATCTAGATGTTGTGTATTCATCAATCTTTTTCTGTATCTCCTGAATTATATCATCTGACAATGACATCAAATTTGTTCCAATCAAAACTCGGCGGGATAGCGAAGTAATGAAAGGATCAGCAAATTCTTCGAATTGCTACTGAGATGACTGCGTCTGATCAGATTGCCGATCCGATGATATACTCATCTTTGGAAAACGAACATGTAATTGCACAATGATTTTTAGACCCATGTGCGTTGCAAGCTCAGATTTTATGGTTGACTAAAGTAAATGAAACAAATTGTAGATGAGAAATTTGTTAGTAAAAGTTGAGTATTAAATCTCCAACTATTTTCGAATCCGGCAAATGCTGTTGCAATTTTTGGGGGCTGATATTTTGTCACGAATAAACTTAGTTTTGCGATATCTGCAAGTTTCAGCATGATATGATATTGTGCTTTATATTTCTCTAATAGTACGATACGAAATTGTTACTTAGAGAGTTGAAAAACACAATATTATACGATGGCAAAATTATACCAGCGACCAATCATAATCAATAGTAATGCAAGGTGCCAGTAAATATACTGGTGCCATCCAAAATATAATTTGTTCGCTGGCAATGAACATGGAATTATTATTAATCTTAAAACTAATGCTTCGTTCTGGATTATAACACCAGATGGTTATAGGATCAAAGTAAAGTCTAGCAATGATGCTAGGTACACTGACATGATTTTACATGAATTTTTCTGCCCACTGTTCAATGATAATATTGCAGCTGGACTGCAAGTTTATCATGTCAATGATCAAGTCACCGACAATAACATTGTAAATTTGTCTTTGAGAGAGGAGTGCAAACAACATCCAAATCTACGATTTGTATGAGGCCAACAGATGAGGGGTTGTCAGAAATATCCTAACAAGAAAAAAATATTGGTAGTGTTGATAAAGATGGTTATTTTCGGGTAATGGTACGAAGAGCTAATACCAATCAAATTTTATATAAATCACACAGATTTGTGTTTGAAGGTTTTCATGGTTTGTTTCCTAGTGGCTTATTTATTGATCAAAAAGCGGAAATATCTTGATCTTGTGTCACAGAAGGAAAATACGAGACGCGGCAGAGGAGGTGGTATTAATTTTAAAAATCCTACCAAACCTGTCACATCAACAGACTCTATCACAGGTGACGAACACTATTTTCTTCAATAACAGCAGCATCAAAATACTTTAACATTTCTTCAGCATCAATCAAATCTGCTGCTGATGCCACCACAAAATCAGCAAAAAATCAGCTTTCTCAACAACAACTTTTAATATAATCTTCTTTCAATATTCATTTACTGTTTAGTATAGCGGCAACATCGCTGTTGGTCAAACAACAATTTAGATATTTGTTTAGCGCTTCTATGTCGTACTCTATCCAAATCTTACCATATTTTTCAACATGCGATCGACTTCGACGTTACTGAGCAAAATAAGATTATTTTTGTCTCGTTCTACTTCGAAGTAGACCATCGCGTTAACATCACAGCGAATCATGTATCTTATAGCTCCTTTAGGTGGATATATGTTTACAACATTAGCTCGAGTAACAAACCGTTCCATTTTATTTAACTGTTTACCATAAAATTGCTGATCACAGATCATTCTTTAGAATATCCCTAAGATTTCCTCGGGTCAAGCAGCAATGAGCCCATTTCAGGACAGTTTCCCTGTCATATCTGACAAATATTTTTTTAAATATCTTTTTCAAGTTCCAATACCTCATAATCTGTTAACAGTATATCAAAAGCTGAGTAAGGATCATATCCAAAGATAAGATCCTTTTATCATTGCTGATGAAAACTTTAACCGCATCAAGCGGCAGGTTCATATTTAAGATTTTAACTCTGACAATACCCCTTATCTCGTATGGCATTTTTATAATTCATATTAGATACAAGTTTTATGAATAATGTCGCTGATACAATATATAATATGTTTCAACGATTGTCTGATCTTCGAAATGATTTTGATCATATGACACAAAGTATACCTCCGACCGCTAGTGGCCCACTGATTAATAAGGGTATTTTAAACAGGATTGTAGAGAAATCACAATTTCATCTTGAAACATATCTGTTTTCTGTACCTGATGATCAACCTGCCAATGAACCAGGTAGTGTACCTCAGCACGAGAAAGTTTATGTTGCAGCGCAATCACGATATAGTGTCAAATATCATCTTGCCAAAAAGATAAAACAGTTGATTTTACTGTCTCAGAGCATCAGATATTTGCGGAGATACTCAAGCCGTTTATGGGTATTGGGCAACTTGAAATTTATGGTCGTCAAAAATACATAAAATTTGATTTTATTTTTGTAAGGATTTGAAACCTATGCCAGATTTAACAGCAGATAGAAGACAACATCTGATATCGTTGTGCAAACCCATTAAATGGAAGTCTTTTCTTCTAAAATACGAGAAGATTAACAGCGATCTAGTCAAAACTCTTTGATCGAACTAGTTGGAATCCAAATGTTAAAATTATCACTGTAACCGCGCCATTTGACAAAACTTCGTTTACCACGATTTTTTAACACTCGTTCGATAACAAATATATCTTGTGTTGTTAGTAGAATATCTTGCTCATAAAAACTTCTCATGACGTCTTCGTTTGCCAGATCTTTTAGCATATATGTTACCGGGATTGTTGTTAAAATCTTGTCGATGACAAATACTTCCTCAGACCAGTTCGGGGTAAAGCCTTTTTCAAATGTTTTTTTCGTTAATGAAATTCTGACACGATCACCAACGTTAAACTTGTGTCTGTAATATATGTTCTCGTTTGCAAGAATAGGATTTTTTGTTGCATCGTTCGGTGAGATTACAATTATCTTATGTTTAGCATCATTGTAATCTGTTATCATAGCTGGAAGATCATCAATATATCTGTTGGTGTTGTCTGCCGTAAGATATTTGCAAATCTTTTCTTTGAATTTACTGGAAAAAAATATCGAATCCCGTGAAAATAATCATTACAATAAAATGTAATGAAAACAAAATTAAAATAAAAACGAATTTTAAAACTAACACACAAGCAATTTAATTACATATACGTAACAAGATCTTATGTTGACCTGGGATCAATTACTGCAACAAACAGTGTTATTTGTGTATCAGATCGAGATGCTGATGCACTTTACGTTAAGCTAATCAGTGGTACAATTACAGGTATGTTAAACATAGGCTCGAATAAAATAACAACGACTTATAATCCGGTTGCCCAGTTGATCTAACAAATAAATTTTATGTTGTCGCTGAAATAAGTGCAATTACTTCTGCAGATGCCAATTATCTTAAACAATCCGGTGGTACGGTAACAGGTGCGGTCGATATGGGTGATAAGAAGATAACTTTTATGTACTTGCCTATATCTAAATCCGATCTTACCAATAAAAAGTACGTGGACAGTGTTACCCAATCGCAAGTGATTGGTGGTATTACAAAACGAGCTAAAAATAGCGTTGGTCACATTACACATCTCGTCGATGCTATAAATAATCGTTGGGTTTTTTGTTGCAGCTGCGTCTAGTTATTTGCCTGATAATAAACCAGAATATGTGTTTGCGTTTAACAGCCCTGTGCCTGGCGAAAAATTGAGCACATGTGATTTTTTTAAATCAAAACAAAGTGTCCAGAGGCTATAGCAATATGGAAATTTCAACTACGTGGTACAGAAGGTGATTTTTCTGGAGTAATTAATCGTTGGAGATTAGAAGGATCAAATGTTGATTCGACATGGACTACGCTGTATATGGCAGGTATTTTTATTACCAATTCCAAGCAATTTATTCTTGATCCTTCAGCAACCACAAACAAGTTCTAGTATTTCCAAATTTATGTTTTTCAGGCCTCAGATTATTACTCAGGTTTGACGATGTTTCAGACACTTGACGATTTAATGGGATCGTAATATATAATGTCTATTGATCCTCCATCTATCGAAGTCGCAAAAGAATTTTTATAATTTTATACTAAACCCGAAAACGGAGGTTGAAATAGCTGATGTTGATTCGCTGGACCCAGAAAGTACTGAGGAAGCAAGAGCGGTCAATACAATTGCTCGAATGAAAAAATTAACGTTACGTTCCCCTGGTCTAATTGAGACCAGCGACAATTTTGCTAGGGTTGGAGGAATGAGGTACGCGATCAGATACTTTGATATAATTAGCAAACACTGTCCTGTAAGCGACTGCGAGGAGCGGTGATTAAAGGATGAAAGATATTTGACAAATATAGTGCTTGAGCTAAACAAAGAAAATGTTTTGACTACTGATAAATGAAACCTTGCAAAAACAAAATTTCATGGTGGTAGAAACCAGAGCAAGAGCGACTAAAGAAGATTCACGACAAGCCTGACAAACTAGCTGAAACAAGGAAGCACAAATTTCTTAAAAATCGTTAGCTCAAGGACACATTTGCTAAACGTCTAGTATTTCTTGTACTCGGTATGGACTATTATGATGAGAAGACGCTGTTAGAAATAGTAGATAACACTACTGTCACTAACCTGCTAACAACAACATATCTAGTTTTGATAGACTGTTCCACCAGCGATAAAGAAAAGTATAACGTAAATCACATTCATGCTGCACTAAACGCAGTATCATAAATTAAGTCGCAAATTGAGTTATATGATGACGCAGTATCATAAATTAAGTCGCAAATTGAGTTATATGATGATGCTAAACGAGATATATTTTATCAAGGGCTTGACGAAATTACAACTGTAAAAAATATTATTGACGAAGATTATGAAATACAAAACAGTTCTAAAAATTGTATTAAAAAACTATACAAACGAAGCTGGAAAGTTACTGCCAGAAGCAAAATATAGAAATATCAAAGAGCTGATTGCTGGATACCTAACTCTACCCGCCATAGATATATGGGAAGCTGATATTCGCGGTATTTTAAGTTTTGCAACAGCTTATGCAATCCTCAGGCAGCATCTAGTATTTAAAAAATTTAAACTGGGTCAGTTATCTTATGTTATTAGTTATATAGGCGAAACAGAAGATATTTATCGTGATAGAGTTAATGATATTACTGAAATACTAACACATTTTGACCTTCCATTTTCATCCCCAGTTTTACGAGATATAATATATGATGATATCTCATCTGAAGTGTATGATAAAAGTGCAGAGAGTTTTTTTGCCGATCCTGTGAATAAAAAATTTAGTGCTCTGATTAATAAGGTTTTAGCTGAAAATGATTTTACTACGGCTTTTGAAATAATTACAGAAACAGTTTCATAATGACGAAAACAGAAATACTAGACTTCAATCATATTTCATCTGAGTTCCAAGACAACGATAGAGACGAGCTGATCAGATACTATAAATATTACCATAAAAAAACTTTATTGTATCAGACGCGCCAGAAAATATTACAGCAGAATAATAAGCGCGCTGAATTATATTCCAATTTTACTAACAACAGCTGGAATTGCTATAGCCGGCGGAACCGCAAACCCATTATTGTTAATTGTGTCGGGGATAGATATTTTTTTAATCAACAATAGATGAAAAGATCGAGCCAAAATATGAGAACAAAAATACTTCATGTAAAATAGCAAGTCAAAGACGATTTGCTCGCAGATATGATACCGAATAGAGTTTCAAAATACGAAAAACGATATTCAGAAAATTTTGTGTGAAATATAAATTATAGTACAAGCCACCATACTATAAAAAAAAATGGCAAAAGGATGTACCTGACGACCAGGTTGAATGACTTTGAATTTCCCATCTCTGGTAATTATTATATTTATTTTTCCATTGTGCGTAAACATATCCCTTGGTGAATCGCTAGGTGCGAAACGAAAGTTTAGAGATTCAGATGGCTGTCCAGGCTGATTTTCAATTTTGCAATTGTTGGATCGCTACGGGCGAGAGCTTGTAATAAAATAAAACCCCTAAGCAAACCCCGGGCGCTATGAGGTTCGGAGGTGCCAGGCAAGTAACATCTGGAATTAGATGTTTTACAATTTTTGAATTATCTGTGTAAGTATATCACGTCTTTTCAATGCATCGCAGGGGTTCCCCCAATTATAATTGCTTCTGTCGCTGAACGCAAGACAATATGTCTATCGCATTTTTCTGGATTTGAACACATGAAGTAGTGTCCACTAGTCGATCTAACGTTTGTCAGTACGCCTTAACCACACGGCTACAGATATACAGATGAAATTTAGATATATAAATGTACGAAGCAGAAACTAATTTCCTTGGAGAGTATATTGTAATATAAGCAATTATCGATTATTTGGTAAAATCACAGCGAGTTATTAATAGCGCATTCATTTTATTGATCAGAAGTTTGACCTGCAAGTCACAGCGAGTTATTAATAGCGACTGGAAATTTGTTTGACTGTCAGGTATAGTAATTTTGTGTGAAATATCAGATATAAAAATTGCTAGTAATTTTTTTGAAATATATCAGTAGTCTTATATAAGGGGGTGGGGTGTTCTGGATCAAACCCTATTTTGTTTGACGACGGCGACGATTCAATGGCATGTCCCCGACGAGTAAACGATTATGAAATAGTCGCTGTTGACACAACAAACTTGTTTTCGTAGTTGTTTAGACTAATTTTAGAGGCTATGGAGGAGGGAGAATTATGTTGTCGTCAAGTTCAAAATAGGGTTTTCGGCCAGAACACCCTCTTTTTAAGACTACTAATAGCGTAGTGGCCATAAAACCCCCATCTTGACATAATAATCATTTGACGTATGCATGTACATAGACTATGTGTTCTACGGGAATACGACACAGTCGTATGAGCATATTGACAAATATGCTCATCGGTACTTTAGATACCTCAAAACTCTATACGATTCCATTTTGAAGACCTTTATAGGCTTTATATTGAATGCTATTCCTGACACATTAATCGTGATGTAGTAGTAAAATAGTTTACAGACTTGCTAAATTAAAAACAATATATAACTTTTGATCATCAGAAATAAATAAATTGTTGTTACCACAATTCATTTCTTTCGACCAATATATATCTGTAAATGTGTACGCTCAGAAATTTGTATAAAAACTGATTTATTTAAGGCTGGGACTTTTGTTAGTGTTTCTACATTATACTTATATTCTCTCTTTCACTTACAATGTAATTTTTACGCCAAGGCAATACATTCCATTAATACAGGGCGGTTGTGCAAAATAGCTTTTATCGATATTCCACTTCACGAACATTTATACGGTATCTAGTAATAATGCCACAATGTGATCCACTTTGATTGTGCAAACCATTTACCCTACCTTTGGTCTTTACATCTGTATATTAGTTACAGGGACATCTAGTTTATAAACACTTTTTATTTTCTGTATTTTAACGTTGTTATCTGTAGAAAATAAAGAGGTGGTCTCATCCCATAACACTAAACTCTATAAATGTATACCAAAATATTACATTGCTATTATCTGCTCACTTCGACATAAACATTTTCGTAAAGGTAAGCGAAGCAATATTAAAGATCGATGTTAATATTCTTTTATATTCCATAAGCCTAATCACTTTCTCTTTTCTTAAATTAGCTTTTTTTTTTCGTTTATTAAGCTACGAACCTATTATTAGTTATTTATGTTTGGATTAGCTCATTCCTGCAATTCATTTATAGTACACATTTGCCTATATTTTCACTTTGACTTCTAGGAAAATAAACAGTTTGTTCAATTTTATAACACTTGTTTGTTTTCGCTTCTACATATTACCTAGTTTAAGACTATAGCTGCGTGACATATCTAAAAGCTTTATCTGACATTAGGTGTTGCATAAATTCTGAGTGTGTAATAACATTCACGAAACACAAACTCCAGAAGCAGAAGAAACTTTACTGATGGAAGGAAGTACGACAAAGTAATGTCCAGCAAACATTTAAAATAAATGAGCCAAAATGTCAAGGTTTACCATTTGGAACTTGCAGTAGGTGGAACCACGTAACAATACACATCACGAGAATAGTAAGTATACAGTGTCGTGCTTAAATAAGATAACAGAAGCAGGAAGTGAAGCAAACTTCAGTGTTTCAAGACATGGAAATAGTGTTATTAGTGTTGTTAGAAATTTTAAATCCCAGTCATGGTTTTATAGAGATTTCATGTTTGCCAAAATACCGCCTTAAGGACGTAATGAATGTTTCTGCTTAACGAAACATATGAATTACTTTACGACTATAAGTTTCAAAAGCAATGCTAGCAAGAGATTTGCATAAGTTCAACTTGGCGTGTAAATGTTTATGAGCTTCACCTTACAATATACAAAACTTAACATGTCCAAGAAATTCAAAATCTGATAATCCCTTTGAACTCTTAGAAAACAATTTCAGAGGAAGAGGTGAAAATCGCACTGTCAACATGAATAACGAAAATCAGGTGGAACGATGCATTATCGATTGATTCTTTTAAGTGCAATAACCATATTATTTTTCAATACATACTCATTACTTTCATATGTTGTTTGGTACAGGTCAATTTCCACAGACCTGGACAACAGCGATAATAATTCCAATTGTCGAAAAGGTGATACAACTAACCCATTCATCTACATAAAACAATTTCTGTCTACACTGTTAGGTAAGCTATTTACACCTATTGTGAATACCCGATTACATGAATGGGTTGCACATAATGAACGTCTGGAAGAAGATCAGACTGGCTTCAAGCCTGGATACTTAACAGTTGACTAAATATTCATAATATACATACTAATTAGCTGATATCTGAGGACACTATTATGCCGGTTTTTATACATGTTGATACGTTTTTTAAATCCAGTAGAGAATTTAATATCTAATATTTAAAAAAGATAACAAGGTTTTTGAGATAAAAACAATCTGTAAAGACGTGAATGCTTGTGTTAAGTCTTAATATTGTCTGAGCAACGTTTTGGATTGTCCAACTGCACTACGGCAAGGATATGTTTCATCTCCATTTCGTTTTGCTTTGTTTCTAACTGATCGTTGGAGGACGAAAGTAAGGGTATATCAGTTGAATCAATACCAGTATTTATATTTGAGTATGCCTGTGCTTTAATACAATTCTCAGACAGAGTGTTTCTGTTCAAGAAAATGTTAAATATATTAGAGGGTATTGGTCGCAAAGGAAACTATCGATTAATCTTAATAAACAACGAAATACTGTATTTCGTAGGGGAGTTATTCTACCTAGATATGAGAAATTAAAAATGGTTCAACATAAATTGCAGTTGAAACAAACCATAGCAATTCGGGGTGTATATTCTTGTCTAAACGTTCTTTGTTTGTGTGTCAAAAACAGTGACCAGTGAATCAGAAGAAAACAAAACTATACACATACAGAAAAGTATCCTTTCGGAGTTTCGAAATTACTTGTACAAGCCTTAATATACATAGATGATAGGACACGTTTGCATTTCTTGAAGCATGGATCTGAAATATGGGACTTCAGGCATACCACATGTTTGTCTTTGACATATGTTAGGAATTATGCACAAGAAAACGTCTGATTCTTTACATGAGAAGAAACAGATTCAACACATTGGAGTCGGCAATTGAAATGGGATAAAAACTATAATTATTGATAAAAATGATGTTTAAAAAAACTTCATTAAAACATAGATATGATAATGTTTAGTTAAGGCAGGGTGTCCATCATGAGCATGTGATTCAAGAAATGCTTTCACAGCGATATAAAAATATTTTCATTCAAGAGTTGACTGATGAGAACATTGGAATGGATTGATTATTTTGATATAAATGGATTACAGGTTATGACTTTACACGGCAAAATATTTACATCATCCAGGTGAGACTTATTTAGTTAACTTAATTTTTTTATACTAGCAAGAAATTAGATTCAATTATAGCAAATAAGGGAACTTTTTAAATATATTCGCTAGGAATATATAAAATGTCTGATGAGTAACCGAAATTAAAAACGAGTGTAACTTTATTGTGTCATGTAATATTTATGCTTTACGAAGGAGACAGTATATACCCTTGAATATGTACAAACATCCAACCATCCATAACCTCCACTCATATATACATATGTGTAATTCGTGTCTGTTAATGTGAAATTTACCCAATTTATTTGTAGAGTCATGAAACGTAGTGAAACTGCTATGACAACCTGTGTAAACAAATAACTAGGTATGCATCAAAGTAGACGCCTATAAGAACTGACACAAAAGTAACACTCTATTTATGAATATCAATATGACTGAAAGTTCATGAACAACATAGTCTAAAGTGCATGAAAACAGTAAAGTTATTCAATGAAATGCAATGTATAAGAGAATTCTTCCGCCCTTCCCCTCCACAATTCCATTGAAAGAAAATTGCACTGAAGGATTAATCTGTACAGATGTCATGGTTGATAAACATTTCTTGCTTTTTTCAATGTGTTTGGTGACAATCGATCTCCTCTGTTTTGAA
>JAECUM010061355.1:0-17491 GCA_016617855.1 Megalonaias nervosa
TGTGTGTGTGTGTGCAACATTTGACAGCACAATAGTTACATGCAGTTTCATTTTTGCATTGCATCTAGCTAAGAAATACCTACCTGCTTTCAACAATTATTTGAATTAAGATTCCTGCATCTATACGCCATTTTCACTGACGTCTAACATATGTCTTCCGACGAGAACATAAACTAATAGGTCTTATCGCATTGGAAGGTAAAACAATAATTTTAACCGTGAAAAGGCTACACAGTTAGTACATACTTTATCTCAATCGATAATCCTTGAGTACTGTTTGTCACGGAATTGTATAAATCCCTCTATTTATTAAAATCATGTACTCTGATTTCATTTTTTGTGTACAACGATACTCGAGGGTGATTTTTGTATATTGTACAATATTTCAAAATAGTGAGTTCAGTTCATCACTGCCGCACGTGCGAAGTGCTCTCGATGGGAAAAACCGATCTACATCTAGCACGGGTACATCGTATGTATATAAATGCCTCACCGTAAAGTGATATCATCACATTACGGAACGTCTCGTCTGTAAGCAGTCTACTCAGGGACTTGCATAGAGTACATTACACTGGGAGCTAGAGTATTCGACTGGATTATTCACACAGATACAAAGATTCTCACAGGTATAAAAATTTTGTATTTGTAGTAGCATTTAATGTTAAATTTCAAACTTTAATGTTAAATTCCTTAGTCTAATGTTACAAGTTTGACTAGTGTTTAAATTCAGCAAAATCCCAAATCTTGATACTTTGTAGTTAGACTATCTTGACTGCAATAATAGTGAGCAGTTCTTTGCTAAATGATGGCAAGCATGATTCAAAACAAGCAACAAGGAGGGAAAATCAAAGCATATTTCCCGATGGACATGCAAGTTACCGAACAAAGGAGATTCCTTTTACCCTATAGGGCTCCAGGTTGTCAAGTATTGGACTTGTTCAACTTTTCAGAAGCTGAGAGGCCCAGGCCAGCAGAGATTTTGCAACATTTAATATCGAGGGGCACTAAAACAGAAGAGATAAGAGGGCTGAAAAATGGAGGGAGGGGTTTATACTTCCTTTTCGCTAAAGGAAACATGCCACTCTATAAAATAACCAATCGATGGAAATAAGAGGAAAAGCAGTGAAGATCTATGCACCCCCACCACTTTTGAAGAGTTTAGGAGAGAAGACAATTGATATTCACTTGTCGGGACTACCTATGGAAATACCACTTGCAGAATTAGTGGCTAATATAGAGAGGAAATTCAGTGTCAAAACAGTTAAATCAAAATGGCAACCTTCTGGGGATTCCCTGAAGTCTTTACCGGAACAAGAATAATCACACTAACTGAACAAGACGTAAAAAGGATTCCTGCCCATTTCTACGTTTTGGGTTTTCTTATAAAATCGTGGTATCGCGGTGCCAATACCATAGACCAAGGACATCTGGCAAGAGAATGCCCAAACCAAATAAACCTACAGAACAACCCTCCAAGCTCTAATGCGGGAACATTACACAAAATTAACTGGACAAAAATACGGAACAACTCGTGAAAGAAGTACCTGAGCCTTCAGAAGACAAATTTGAAAAAACGTCAGATACAGTCTGGAAGCCAACCATTTGAGCCCAGAAAAAAACTCACAAGAAAACGAGAAATGGGAAGATGCTAGACAAACAGCTCGTCGGAAAAAAAGAAAGCAAAGGCGAGGGCAAGAAGAATACAGAGACAAAAAGAAAAACAAGCGAAAGAAATCAAATTGGTAGAGAGAAAGAAACAGCTTTCTTCGTAATAGAAGAACCAAACTTCGAAGGGAAGAAATAACAGGAGAATTCAGACTCTGAAACATCGCAAGAGAACAGAACAGAACTATCGAAGAAACCCTAAACCTAGAATCAGCGGGTAAATCGCATGGAAAAGAAACGGAAATGAAAACATCAACACCCATATTGCCCCTAAAACGGAAAAGGTCGGCATCGACGCCAAGAACACCGACAGAACCTGAAATAACGGAAATGATAAGTGAGGCAAGGAATGAAAAAGAGTTTGAACAAAGAAAAAGATCCGCTTCCTGGACCAGAGAAAGCCAGAGGAAAACAATTAGTCTTGAAGAATATAGAGCTAAAAGAACTGCTCACTACTAACAAATTAACCAAATAAGCAAATAAAACATGTCGTCTTTCAAATATTTCAAATCCAAAAACTTGAGTACAAGCATCATAGTCGAGAATGGAGGGACTAAACCTACATATCATGACTGTGAACATTAACGGGATTTCAAACAAAATTGATAAAGTAATACCACTAGCCAAAAATTGATATTATACTATTGCAAGAAACACGTGGGACGCCTGAACATATGGTGAAAAAACTAGAGCTAGACGCTCTAGTTCTCACCAGTAACTACCCAACAAAAAGGATATCAGGGGTGGCTACAATTGTTAGGCGCCATGCCAAAGGATTAAACTTTTGAAAGTCCAAAAATCTCAAAAGAACTGGAGGGACGGTTTTTGCATATTAAACTCGATAACTGGAATATTTTTAATATATATATACCAACTAGTGGAATTAAGCCAAAAAAATAGACTTTATAATAAATGTAAATCACTATATTCAAGATTATACTGGAAATCCGTGTATAATGGTGGTGGGGGGAGGGACTTTAATTGGATACCGTCAGAATTAGATAAGAGCGAAAGACTTAAAGAAAATGATAGAAATTTACACAAACGGATTAGAATTTTTACAAAAACAAATAACTTAGAAGATACTTATCGATGTTTAAAAAAAATGGAAGGGACTTTACATATATATATATGGGGGAAATGAAGGAAGTAGGTTGGACTAGTTTTTATATATCGGCAGTGAAAACATGCTCAGTACACGACAACCAACTTGGTGATCACAAATCAGTAATACTTAAAATAGTAATAACAAATGTTTGTAAATGGGAACAGGGAATATGGAAGTTGAATAATACTCACTTAGCGGACAAGGAATACGTGAAAACCGTGTACAATTACCTGGAAAACTTTAAAAATAAAGTCTTAGGAAACATAATGGAAGATTGGGAACAACTTAAAAAAGAAATAAAACGATTAAGCAAATATTATAGTAAGATTAGGAAACTACGTAATTAATGGATATAAAAAAACTATATTGAATTACAAACTAAAAATAACTCATTAACTGCACTAGATGAAGTAACCCAACAATGGATTAATCTAGAAAAAGAAAACTCAAGGGATTAAAGCTAGGGCGGGAAAATTCGACAACTTGTACAAAGGGAGAGGTCTGTATAAAAGAATGGAAATTAAGAAAGGAGAAAACAAAGATTGATTCAATACGCTACAATAATAATACAATTTTCAAAGATAAAAAGGATATATTAGAAAGTGTTTGGAATTACTATACGAAAATCTATGAACCTCAACAAACTGAGAATATTATAAATGATTACTTGAAAAGTATAAGCAAATACCTTTAAATGATAACAAGAATTGTGAAAAATTTATTACTTTAAGCGAAATTTTAACTGCTAAAGTTTAAGAAAAAGCAATCCCCAGGCTCTGATGGAATTACCTCAGATTTTTATATAAAGTTAAAAAACGAATCAGTTGACATTTTAGAATTATTATATAATGACCTTTTATTTCAGGGAGAAATGCCAGAAAGTCTTAAGGGAGGGTATTATCACTTTAATTCATAAAGGGAAGGGCGACAGAGAGGAAATAAAAAATTGGAGGCCTATTACACTGCTAAATACTGACTATAAAATATTAAGTAAAATTATAACAAATAGGATAAAAAAAACTGCTTAAATATAATAAATTTAAATCAAAGCTGTGGGGGAATAGGGAGGAAAATAACTAATAATTTACTTTCTATAGGGGCAATAATAGACTTTTTAAAAACCAAAGACGAGAAGGGAGTCATGTTCTTGTTCGATCAAGACAAAGCCTTTGATCGAATAGAACATGACTTTATTTTTAAAACATTAGAAAAATGCGGGTTGGGACCCAATATTTTAATGTGGATAAAAGCAATGTATAAAAATATAACTTCTAAAATTATTAATAGAGCTGTGACAAATGAAATTAAAATACAACGTTCAGTAAGGCAAGGCTGTCCTCTTTCCATGCTATTATACGTAATAGCAATTGAATCCTTGAACATAAACATTAACTATAACACCAACATTCAAGGAAGTAAAATACCTAATATGACTCAAGAATTTAAAACTATACTACATGCAGACGACTGCACGAACTTCACCAGAGATGAGTACTCCATTAAACACCTGCAAGATGAATTTACACAATTTGGTAAAGCCTCTGGTTCAGTAATAAATCATGATGAAACAGAAATGTTACTAATAGGTAACTGGAGAGGAAATCACCCAGGTCTCCCTCCGAACCTGATTAAAGATCATGTAAAAGCATTAGGAATAATTTTCGGAAAGAACTCTACTCACAAGAGCCTTTGTGAGCTAATAGCTAACATCGACGCACGGATTGAAACTTGGGCAGATACAAGGTTAAACATAAGACCGTATACAGTTGGCCAAAACCTACATGTATAGTCAATTGAACTACATTTTGAATTCGGTTCACTTCACTGAAGCCATGATTGGAAATATCGAACGGCAAATACTGAACTTTATTTGGAATAATAAAATCACTATCTGAAAAAAAAATTATATATATATGTAGACCGAAAGATAGAGGGGGACTAGCTTTGCCAAATTTGAGTATCTACCAAAAATCAATATTACTGAATAGATTAAAAAATATACAGTTCACCAAAGTTCCCTTGGGAAGCCATATATATCTATTTGTTTGGATATATATGTCGTTTATATATATGACATAACAAGTTAACTAAACTTTTACAACCACCAGGATCGTTTAGATGAGTTAAGGATTTAATATCTATAGACACAATTCAAGAATATGGAACAATAAAAGTATTTACGAAATCTTAAATGAGGCAATAATACAAGATAAGCAAGAAAGTGAATTTATTCACCCCCATTTGAACTGGTCGGCCATTTGGAAAAATTGGGCAAGTATAGGATCTGCCTCTATACAGAGTAGGCTCTTCCTATACTTGCACGACAAATGGCTGACAGGGGAAATGGCTTTGATTAGATATTTGGGTACATATTGTACCAAAATGTAGACTATGCGGAAAATCTTTGGATTCAAAAAAACATGTAATATTGTATTCTAAAATTGATTCGGAAAGACAAATAATACGAAATAAAATTGAAACTAAGTTTGGCAACAAAGATGATAAACAACTACTTTACACTAATTGTATTAATGATAAGGGAATTTATAATGTAATTTCCTACATCAACAAAATTATGAAAACAAAAATAGTTCAGTTATTAATCATTAAAGTCTATCTTAATCAACCTGTGAGATTCTGTCACATACACCTACAGAAACATATATACATAACAGAACTAACCTACATAAACGGTGAGATCCAATGGTGCGAGGCCAATGCTACGTGACTATCGTGTGGTAGTACGGTTCGCACCGGATCTCACCAACAGGCAGCTCTATAACAAGAACATAACGAAAACACAAATACGTAACATACATATACATAATCAACATAATAAAATAATCACACCCTTTTCTATAATCAAATCTATTTTTCTAAACTATCCATCCATTTCTTTACAACACACATTAAATTATGAAGGTTCTAACAGACCGAGAGATACGGTATGTATCAAACGAATCTCTCGAGTCAAAACTGGGCCACTAAAATAAATAACAACTGTAAGTATATGACCTATTAGCCAGTCCTAACACGAACACAAGATATCGTACAAAACAAATAGCATATACATATAACATACTCAGGACAATACTGATCCCTGGCAAGGATCACTAATGATAATTAAACTCCAAAAAACCAGCCAGGGTTGTGGAGTATTTTAACACTAGAATAGGGAGGTGTATAAACCCTAGAATCAAACTTAAAAAAAAAATTGAAATTCAATAAAATTAACACAAACAACACCTATACGATGGGGGAAACATGAATATATAAAATCCATTTGACTTTCGGCACTAGGGGGTTCCTCAAATGATGTTTATCTGAGAGGGACCACACCAATAATAGGGACTTGCACATCTTCAGCTGTAGAGATATGTAATTTATTAATTTCTTATGTATATTATTTCTTTAGTATATTGTAAGTTACAGCTATTGTACCATCACGTTTATTTTTGTTTGTTTTCAATGTAGCTTTGGCTTGTGTGGTATAATGGAAATATTTTCTATTCTTGTTTGTGACTTAGCAAGAGATTTACATTAGCAATATAAAGTTGCATTTTCTTAATAAACGTTTAGTACCATAGGAATCTTATCGGACACAGGTTCACTTCTGAATCTGTTTATTGTTTTGTAATATTGTACCGATAATGTAATTTGTATAACTTACCGTATATAACGTCATTACGTTTTTATCCTATATGGAATCGGGTCACAATTAGTACTTCAGTTCAGTACCCACGAATGTAGTTCTAGTCTATTTTTAGAACATTTTTTCCTCTCATTTTGGTGGTGATAGAAGAGTTTTATTGGTGCATTTTTGGTAGGGATTTAAAGGTAATTGTTTATTCTTGAGAATATGAGCTTATGGTGTGGTTGTCTGTGTATATTTCGGCGACAGTGCACAGTGAGTAATAAGGCCTTGGTGATGATCCGGAAGTGAAATCTGTGTTCCATTGCATGGTGTTTTGTTTACAATTAAGCCTTTCAAAAAAATGTAGGTCAACCCTTGACAAGAACTTCACCGTGAAGTCATCTTTGAAGGTATTTTACATTAATATGATTTGTATTGATTGTCACACAGTGGACAGTTCAGTACTGAGAAACAAATGTAGAGAATATATAGTAAAATTAATCGTGTTCTATGGCCTGTCAGGGCAGTATTGACTAAACTTTAAATTGCTATAACATTTTTATTATTAACGATAGACACATGAAATTTTCACCCATTGTGTATATTGACTGTAAAAATATAATTAAAATTTTAACAAAATTATTAAATTTTTTTTATTAAAAAAATTAAAAATGAATTTTTTGGCCAGAAATTCACACAAATGGTATCTGGAGATGACACTTATTATTATTATTATTATTAGCATGTATTCCTACACCATATACAAGTTGCAATGGAGGATTTTTTTGAAAGCCTGTCAGGGAAAATTTCTTTAAATTCTGTGCCAGCACACAATAGTGATTGTAGAATATGGACAGGAAATGTAGCATCCAATAGATTATATGGCCTATTGTCATATAGGGATCCAGAGACAAACACATGGAAGAAAACGCATGTCCACAGACTGGCATTAATGGTAAAGTTGAGAAGTCTGAATATTCCAAAGGAGCTTGATGCATCCCATTTATGCCACAACAGTTTGTGCGTGAATGTCGATCACCTAATTCTAGAACCTCATTCCGTTAACAATAATAGGCAGAGCTGCAAGGGTTATGGGCACTGCATTGGGCATGGTGACTTTCCAGACTGCATGATAAAGTTGAAATTGTAACATGGAATAATCCAGGTATCATGATATGGCATGGATGGCATGGATGGATGGATGGATGGATGTGTTGAGTAAGGAGAAAAGAAAGAGTGGTCTTTATTTTAGTAGACCATGCTGGCATGACAGTGCTGTCTTAAATACATTCCTTTCTTCCTTCCTCCTTCCCTCCCTTCCTTCCTTTCATTCATTCCATTCATTCCATTCATTCATTCATTCAGCTAGTAAGTCATTTCATGTTATTTTATTTTAGAATTTAAGATTTATTTTTTTATTTTTTTATTTATTTGTCTTCATATTCAGAGAAAACTGTTTCGACCTCTCCATAGGTCTCATCAGGTGGTAGTAACACAATGCTTATAACATGCATTGTGTTACCTACGGATTTCCCCACTACAGTTTTCCCTTCTGTACCATGTGTTCTTCAGGGTGTCTTTGAGCACTGTCATTTTGTACATGGAATTAAGATAATCTTTTCTATCTGCAGTGTCGATTGGCTCCTGCTAAACCTGTGCATAGGAGTGATCGCCCTTGGTGTCTAGCAGTCCTTTGGAGTAGTCAGACTTCCTATTGCCTTGCCGAGTCCTGTACCTCAGATGGGCCTGTATCATATTTCCTCGTCTTGCTAGAATACGTTGCCTGGTTTGTGGACGCTTTTGATACAACTGATGGTAAGTGCAGTCTTTATCCATTGTCTTCAGTGATCTCAGTCCTTGTTGAAAGTTTCCCTCCCAAATGTGTCACTTTTGTTTTCAGTGATGATCCCAGGCTGTTATTGAGTCTGTGTATTGTTGAGTGCACTCTTGCCTCAAAGTTTCTGGAATAGTTCATTTTTAGGTAATGAAACACTGATTGATCTGTTCACAGCCTCACATTTCTGTGTGTTCGTGTTCAGTCGCAGTCTTTCTACAACATCGCAGGAGTGTTTCATTTTCAGAACTTCTAGCAGGATATTCTTATCATTTTCCGTCATGTTAAGATGAGTCACTTGATGAGAGCCCAGGTATGCTGATCGCATCTACCAGCTGTTAGTACTTCCTCCCCCACAGACCTTTAAATAATGCCGGCATTTTGAGCAGTCCCCTGAATAACAGCGCAGAGTGGCATCCAGTACTTGGGGAAGTTGACATTTTAATTTTTGTGACATCACCACTATTGTCCTCCATCAGTTGCTTGAAGATCAAACTGCAGCGTGCTTTAATGTCTTGGCTGAAAATTTTCTGCTTGAGCCTTTTTCCTTCTCTTGTTCTTATTCCTGGAAACATGTTTTCACTCAATATTGCAGAATTACAGCGTTTGAACTGTAAATGACCCAAATGGATGGGGTCCGACAGTCTTTCTACTTTCCACATTGGATGCAGAATGTTGTAAGCATGTTGGAAGCCAGCAGCAGCCTGTGCATCTCCATCTGTTGTTGCATGTCTGATGAGAATCTCTTTCAGCACAAACTTTTTTCCCTATTTCTCTTGCCATTTCAAGTTCTGAATGTGGTGCAGCTGGTGACAGATTTGATGTGCAGTCAATATGGCCTCCTGGACATTGCACATCAAAACCTTTCCCCTTCAGCCATGCTCCAGTCCAACACAGCTTGTTTTCTACTGTAGTCCCCACAATGTATTGCTTCTCTGTAAGAGTTTCACAGGCAATTCCAACAGCTTGCGATGAA
The DNA here is from genome assembly GCA_016617855.1 of Megalonaias nervosa. Lineage (NCBI taxonomy): Eukaryota > Metazoa > Mollusca > Bivalvia > Unionida > Unionidae > Megalonaias > Megalonaias nervosa. The sequence goes on from JAECUM010061355.1 coordinate 9,218, forward strand.
CTTTGACCAGGTTTCTTTTCATGTCCAAATGTAATGGCATTGTATCTTGCGTCAAAAGCAATATTTATTTGCTCCGGATGCTGAACACCACGCATGACATTAACCTGTCTGACTAGTTTCAGTTTGTCTATCATGTCCATTTCATTGAGCTCCACAGTTGCTTTACCTACAGTGTTGGAGGCCCTTCGCATAGATGTTCTGCTAGGTGGTGGAATGTCAGTGGCTGCAAGCAAGTATCTAGCCCTGGTGTTGCCCATTGGTGTATCTTGTAGTCCAGCTTGATACATCATATTTACAGCAGCAGGATTTGGCCCAGGTTTATTTTTTATCTTCTCATACAACTTATACTCTGGTGACTTAAAGCTGTAGGTTTTACACGTCATAGTATGCTTCCAAGCAAGTCCCCATTTTCTTTCATTAGCAATTTGGAACTCTGGTCTGTCACATATGTTGACTTGATTACCATGGCGATGAATGTCATTCCACATCTCAACATTTTTTGTTCATGCAGATGATACGTGTCCCATCATGCTCATTCAATTCTGTCTCTTTCAGGTCCAGTTTTGCTTTGGATGATGGTCGTAGAATTTTTGCAGACCCAGGTGTGCCATTAGTCTGGTGCCTGAACTGACTGGAGACCCCCATTTGTCGGCTTTCTCACTGCTATGAGAGAGAACTTGTCTGCATCCATTCTTCTGAACAGATGCAGCACTGGAACTTGGTAGAGTATCATCAGTCAGATGTCTGACTCCTTTGTTATGGGGAATATATCCAGGTTTTAAAAAAGTTGTCTTCCTCTTGTACCCTTTCATGGTTTCCGTTACAATAACTACATGTAAAATACAAGGAGTATCGTCTCTCTCTCACTTATATACTTAGGAAAATGCATGCTAGCTTGGTTTCAGAGAGCTACACCAACTCTTCAATACTGTTGGAAGCCTAACATATGAGGGCTCCTCCCCTTCATGGGTGGAAATGATGTCATGTACTTGGTTAGTACAGCGAATAGCTAGCGTATTAAGATGTTACCTTTGATTGACAGGCCCTGGTTGAATTGCATCATATCACATAAGGAAAACCATTGATGTTCATGATAAAGGAATGAAGAGACTTTACCACAGAATAAAATTTGTCAACTTCAGATTTTACATTTTCATTAAATTTAAATTTTCATATAAAAATATGTATCATTTTTTAAAATTGAATTTTCTAGGAAAGTTTAACAGTCAAGTTTAATTTCTGGTACTTTCCTGATTGGTGTTAGGACTAAAAGCTAATTAGTTTATTTGAAGTGTTTATCTTGATTAGCAAAATCACAATTAAACTTTAAGTTTTGTGCATTTTTGACATTCGGCCATTTGGAATTCGCTTGTGCTTGTGTTACAGTGGTGTCAGATAAAAGCCTGTAGCTGTCCTATTCATGGATGAAATTCCTTAAAACTTTGCAGAAGTATTTAAGAGACATTGCTTTGATCACGGAACGAGGTTTTGCCCATGGAGGTGAAATTGCCTGACCCTGTCAGGAATCGGGTCACAATTACTTCCAGTTCAGTACCCACGAATGTAGTTCTAGTCTATTTTTAGAACACTTTTTCCTCTCATTTTGGTGGTGATAGAATTTTATTGGTGCATTTTTGGTAGGGATTTAAAGATAATTGTTTATTCTTGAGAATATGAGCTTATGGTGTGGTTGTCTGTATATTTCGGTGACAGTGCACAGTGAGTAATAAGGCCTTGGTGATGATCCGGAAGTGAAATCTGTGTTCCATTGCATGGTGTTTTGTTTACAATTCAGCTTCTCAAAAAAATGTAGGTCAACCCTTGACAAGAACTTCACCGTGAAGTCATCTTTGAAGGTATTTTACATTAATATATGATTTGTATTGATTGTCACACAGTGGACAGTTCAGTACTGAGAAACAAATGTAGAGAATATATAGTAAAATTGTGTCCTATGGCCTGTCAATATGTCGTGTAATGAGTAGGACACGGTGTTAGATGTATTTTCAGCTGAACAGAGTAATCCGTGGTGATCGGGGTCGACGTGGTATCAGCGAAAGAGCTAACCATAGAATTTAACCATAGCAGCCGTAGAGCTGAGTGAACAGTGTTGCTGGTCGAGTAGTAAATGATTGGGCGTTGCAGACCGAATTGATGGGCGCTGATTGCTTGATTGACCAAGGATTTGAATGGTGGTCGGTGACTACCTATAATAATGCTTGCTTTATTGACCAGTGTGACTGGTAGCCAAGCGAAGTGTGATATTGACGGGAGTGTTTTGTTATTCCATGCATGTAATCTTTTAGCCGTGGGCTAATTTTGGGGTTTGTTATACCCAGTGTTTTGGAAGTTTAAAAGTAATCTGTCCAATCAGTTCATCATTTTACTATTTGAGTAAACATCTCATTTTTCACTAGTTGAGTGAATACATCATTTTTACTATTGAGTAAAACCGTCATTCTTCTCATCGTGTGAAATTACTGTGAATTGTTCACCATTGTCCTTGTACTGTGTCAGGTCATTTATTTGTATTTGTTTGTTGCATTTTTAGGTTCGTGCGTATTATGTTAACTTGTCCAATATTTTGAATCTTATACAAGCACGTATTAATCAATATTCTTTTCTTATTCAAGTCATACATCAATAAACATTATATTTGTATCACCATCAAAAGTGTTCTGGATTTAACTCGGTTATCTTGTTACACTGTTGTTCGACAACCTAAACTTATTATCTTGTTACAAATATTTTGTGATGATTTTGACATGCCACTTTGTTTGGCACTTTAAGACAAATTATAATAAAATCGTTACAGAAAACATTATGACCAACTTTTGACAAACCAACTAAACGAAATAAACGCATACAAACAAGCACCCATAAAAAAGATAGTCTCGGTTTTAATAAAAGTAAAAAGTACAGTTGCAGAGTGCTTAGGTAAATTAAATTAAAGTTTTCATATTTAATCCAAGTATAGACTTTCCATGTATTCGCACCTGCTTAGTATACACTGTTAGTTTCTCTTTGTCTATCTCATCAGTGTGCGTATATAACTACGTTAGGCGCAGACGACACTGACCGAAACAAAAACGGCTCAAAATATACAGCAGACTGAAAAGAGAGGGAGGAGGGACGTGTTGAGTGGGGTAGAGAAAGAGCACGAGGTGTTGGGTGGGGTAGAGAAAAAGGACGAATACTTCGATTATTACAATATTTGTATTGACCTGTGTGAAACAAAACACTAAATACTCTAACCTATGCAATACATAATAGCAAACTATTGGATCGTGAATAGATAAAATCTAAGCAGCAGAGAGGGTGAACCCTACAACTTTGTAGAGACCTTATTTTTGAAAATTAAGGGTTTCTACGAAGGCTGAAAAAAGAAGTTTTTGCCTTAATAATGAAAACTTCTTTAATTGACCAGATTTTTTCACAATCTGGTCACATACGTATGTCATTCACCCCCTCTGCTGCTATAAATTAAACAGCCATTATAGATATTATCAATAATGAGTATTGGAGAACCACACTCAGCTAAATTAGCTCGAGAGCGACTAAAGGCAATTAAAAAATATCTACCTGTTCGTGATTCTGTTAAGCAACAACTACAATCGCGTCAGAATCTCAAGTTGAATTTGAGGAGGATACAAAAAAATTATTTAAACCTATCACTGAGACCACTAAAGGTATTCAACCTGTGTTAGAGAAAATCGCTGAAGCAACTGGAAAAATAGCAAGAAGAACAAAAAAGACAAAAGAAATTTTACGTGAACTTCAGCCGAAATAGCTGCTGCGATGCCAGTTCCGAAAATACCTGAGGATGAAGATCAACCTGAAGGTGCTGAAATAGGTGATATAAAGGAACGTCTACCAGAACAAGAAGAATTAGTTTAAATGACAAATTTATCGAAGGTGCTATTGATTATATTAAAAATATTGAAAATTCAGGAAATTTAGCTATACTTGCTGCGCAAAGTTTCAATGATCGAAAACGGTATTTAAAAACTGATTATGCTGACAAACCTATAAGTCGTGAAAATTGGTACAAATGGATATATCGCATATACTATAACGTTGATCAGGCTAGAAATAGTGATCCAAGATATATTGAGTACGTTTATGCAATAGATAATTATATTTCCTTTATACAATTACCACCAGAACAACAACAAATAATGAAACAACAACAATATCAACGAGAACAATATCAACAAGAACGACAACAACGAGAACAAGAACAACAAAAAGAACTAAAACTATTTGAGCAATCACAAAGTGATTACCCAATATCACCAAAATCACAAATACCAATTCTATCTAAACCAAGTAAAAAAACGCCACTGAAACCAAGTGAAGAATTTCAAGACGCTCCCGAAGCAACTGGAAGTGGTTTAGGGAGTGGTCTTATTACCTGTCCCAATAACGTCCTTGCTGATGTTGATCGACTAGAAATCCTCATCGGAGGAAAACGAGCTGGTAATAATTCCCCAGAAATCATTAATGAAGTAGCTGATATTTGTAAACGATTATTTAGTGGCGGCATCATGGATATTAATGTGTATCGATCCCTTATTAATGAAATCGCCGACGATTATTAGTGATTAGATACAATTAGTGATAAAAACAGTTAATAATAAAATGATCGTGCATGGTACTCAACGTCGACCTACCATGGTCAGGGTAATAAACTCTCGATTACCAGTATACAAAACGACCTACGGAGATGGATTAGATGTTATTCAGGGTCTGTTTAGAAGGATAGCCCCAAAAGCAATACCGATTGCAAAGCAGCTAGGAATGAAAGCTATTGATGTTGTTCGTGAAAAAGGTATAGGCGCTGTTGGTAATCTCGCTAGCAAAGCATTCTCAGCAATTAAAGATAGACTATCACGATTAATACGCAGACCGGCCCGACCTCAACCTGTGAAATTACCTAGCACTGAAGTGATGCCAGCAAATGTCAGTAAAATAATAAATCAAGCAGCTAATCAAAAACTAGCGGAGTTGGCTGATATCCCGATGTCGGAAAAGGAAAAAAATATAACCGCTAGTCTGATAGCAGGAAGTGGTCTTCGAGTTAGACGAAGACGATAATAATAAAGATGTTTAAGCGCATATCTGACCCCGCGTTTGACATGGACGCACCAATTCTCAAAGATGAGTCTGTGCGCGATTATCAGTAATATTCTTATGACGCACGAACTCCAGATCAGCGTGGACGAATCGAACTACAGGTTCAGGATACAAGTAGATATTTCTTACCCGCTGAAGCATTTATTGAAGTAGAAGGTAAATTTTTTAAAGCGGATAATACTGAATACGATAATAATGTTTTTGGTTTTGTTAATAATGGTATTATGGCGTTGTTTGATAGCGCTACGTATATGATCGACGGAAAAAATATTGAATCAGTTCAGAAAGACGTTGCCATTGCCACAACGATATTAGGTCTTGCAAGATACAGCGACGATTATTCAAGATCAGCTGGTCCATCAATGTTTGTAAAGGACACTTCTGATCACCCGGATCATAAAAATGTAATTACAGGTAATGTAAGAAATGCTGCAGGAGACGCAGAAACTCCCGCAGTAATATCAATGAACGCAAATTTTAACTTAGGATTTGCATCACGTAAAACTGTTGAAAGATAGAAAGTTTTCATGTGCAATTCCACTGTCACATATCTTTGGATTCTGCAGAAATGTCAGAAAAGTCATTTTTGGAGCCAAACACACAGTTGTACTTGTGCGAGAAAGCGATGATAATGATGCAATGTGGAGACCCGCTGGTGTTGATGATGGTAAAGTAATACTAACAAAACTTTCGTTGTGGATGCCAGTGATGACTCCGTCAATATCCGAAGATGACCGGTTGTTATCTTTTATGAGTCAAGGCGGTAAATCAACTTTGTCATGGTTAACAATGACCACAGATGTTGTTCAGAGTGCAATTAATGGTTTATTTACATGGCAGATAGCTTCTCAGCAAGGTGTTTCTGCACCAAGACATATATTTATTGCGCTTCAGGATAATACACGAGTAAACAAAATTTAATGATATTTGACCAACTCGGTGTTTCTGAGGTTTCATTAAGGATAAATGGACATCAAGAACCATCCGAGGATATATTACTGAATTTTGGAGATAATCATGTAGCACGTGCATATCATCGATTAATGACATTCATGGGACGTGATCAAAACATTGATACTGGTTTACAAATATCGCAGCTAGATTTTACATTGCTGTATCCGATTTATTACTTTTCACTAGAACATTTAGATTTAACCAGACAATCTGTTGTAGACATTCATTTTCGAGCTCGCGTTAATAGAAACATTATAGATATCCCTAATTAGAGCAATTGCTGTTATACTCAGCGATAAATCAATGTTACTCGAAGGTGTTGGTGGACGAATGAGAGTTATTGATGCTCCAGTAGAAAATATGTAATTAGATCATCCATAATATTAATAATGTCATATCATCACGTTAGTGTGAGTCTGACTCCTGGTCAGATTAAAAGGCTGCAATCAGCATCAAAAAATAACTGTGGAATAAAAATATCGCTAAAACGAGAACAGATGACCGGTGCAAATAAACTGTCGTTGACCGAGCGTCAGTTCAAAAACTTCAATGATGCTAAAAAATCAAATAAAGGCGTTAAACTTAATCTTTCTGCGGGCGCCATCAAAGACATCGCTAAAACGGGTGGTATATTTCCGCTTCTTGCAGCAATACCAGCATTAATAGCAGCTGCAGCCCCAGCTGTTGCAAAGGCAGCTGCGCTAGGTGCTGTTGGAACTGCTGCTGGAACGGCGTTAAAGAAAGCAATGGGTCAAGGAATTATACACGCAGAAAATTTAAAAAAAAGATCACGGGCAAAACAACACGGAAGACGTCTAAGAGCACCAAACGTGCCACAGCCGGGCCGTCTGAGATTATCAGGCCCAGCATACGGTCGGGGTCTAAGATTACCAGGGACCCCGCCTTCATGGTACGGAAAGGGTCTAAGATTACCAGGGACAGTTTACTAATAGCACCCATGTCCAATTTTGATTTACTTAATGCTGCTAAGCAATTAAAAATAAAAAAATTTAGAGGTGTTTTTATGCGCGATCAATTACCTACCGTTGCAATGCAACATGAAACCGGTATTATTAATCTCGATAAAAATTCTGGCCCAGGCACGCACTGGGTCGCATATGCAATTGATCCACGTGGAATTATTTATTTCGATTCATATGGATTAGCACCACCAAAAGAATTTCTTCATTACGTTAGCAATAATACTGCTCCAATCTGGTATTCAACGCTACCGACACACAAAATAACTGATCCTCCAATATGCGGCCGTGAAACCCTCGCTATGCTTGATGCTGTATCAAAATCAACAGCACCGCCTCATAAAGTCGTACACGCGTTCACTACACTACGTCATAATACTTAAACTGATATCAGTAAATATAATGGTAGATATTTATGGAAGATCTATTCGCAAAGATAAGGAGAAGATCGATTTATCTAAATATGCAACCATTGATCAGCTCAGAAATGAAATCGATGATTTATTAAATATAACGAGTGTGGATCAAAATGAAGTCGTCGTTTTTCAGGACAAACAAGGACGATTAAAACGAGTAACATACAACTACTAGATGTTCTTGTACGAATTCCCAACGCGGTTGTTAATAATGTCGTTACTTTCACTGATCATGGTAAAATACAGGATTCCGGTAAGTCGGTTAACGATTATGTTAAGAAAACTGGTGATGTATTTACCGGTGACATTATTATGTCAAGAAGAAAAATTACGTATCTTGGAGATCCAATCGCAGATACAGACGCAGCAACAAAAAATACGTCGATGATCAAGAATCCAAATACGTGTCAGTACGCGGTGGTATAATGCGTGCATTTCTCGACATGAATAGTAATGGTATTAATAATCTCAGAACACCAGAAACAGATTTCGACGCTGCAACGAAGAAATACGTCGACGATAGGGAAATTCCAATAACTACTTCATTAACGACTATCAATGATGGAATTGCTGCATTTAGAACTGAATATTTTAATCACGTACAAACATTTCTAAATTTAAGTAGAAATGTAAACAGAAATATTAATGACTTTTTTGGAACTCCACCAAATGTTATTATTAATCTCGCTGACATTAACGCAAGACTCAACGATATCATTAGTGGTATTCCTAACATTATTCAAAAAACTGATCTCGTTAAAATTCCTCACAAGCAGATCATTAATATC
>JAECUM010061356.1:0-13924 GCA_016617855.1 Megalonaias nervosa
TATATATATATATATATATATATACGTTTTAGTTTTAGTTGTGTTTTCTAACGGGATTTGACTGGTGGATTTTTCATGTGCATGTATATTATTTAACGCATTGTGGAGTGTACTACACAAATGCAAGTTATCAATATACAAGTGTATTTCAGACTAGTTGTCTTAATTTAATCAGAATTTCCATTTTTTTTCTCTTCGTAATTCGTAGTCACTGACAACAGGTCATCTCTTAAAAATTTCATTTGTAAGTGAAATTTCAGTTTATTTTCAGCCCCCCTCCCCTTACTTATCTAAACATCTGCTTATGTTGACAGTTCTGAGGATGTTAAGATATACGGATAGTACTGTATTATGAAAATGGCAACATGTTTTGAAAATTGGCGACAAAATTTTGAGATTGGCGAGTTGTTTTGGCGACAACTTTTTTAAAGCCAGCGCCATTCCTGAATTTGTGTAGAGATCAAGTTCTGTATATCACATTAATAGAAAACTAGAAAATCTGCCTGTCTGTAATAAATACTTGCAACAATGGCCAACTTTATGTGGTCAATTGAATGATTTTTGTTAGGAATTTGCAGTTCTGCAAATGTATCAGTATAACTGCAAATATATAACTGCAGAAACTGAAATTGCTAATACATTTAAATTGCATGAAGTTTTGGTTCTGTTTTTCTGTTATTCAAGTTTATGAGATCACATGCAATGGATGTTTAAAGCTAGGGCTTGGCAAGTTATTTGAGTGATTAACAGTTGAGTTTCTGATGTAAGTAAACTTTGTAAATGTAGAATGTGTGTTCTGTAAGTATGTATATATATTTATGTATATAAGTAAAGTTTTAATTTTACCTTACCCACATCAGACATTTCATTGGATAGTAGGATACTCATGTTGAATAAATGACAAATATGATGTGGTATTGTGTCACTTACATATATGATGCACATGCCTGACTCATGCATATCTTATCAGTGTCCACTCATTCAGTAAAATCAGGGCACAAACATTCTTGTTGAGTAAATTGACTTTCATCCCATAAGACAGGCGATTTTTTTTATTGGCATCAAAAGAAGATTTTTGATGATATACCAATAGGGGAGGGCTGTGCACTTTTTAAATGAATGTGTTCTTTGACCCTCAGTTTTAAGGATTTCATATTTTTTGTTCTTAACTTGTATTTTGTATCTTTTAAAGATTTTGACATATGTTCCTTTTTTTCTATATGTTTTTGTTCCAGATTCAAGAGTGTATTGTGATATATGCAAGGTTGCTTTAAATGGGGGTACATTATATGAAAAAATAAAATTCAGCCAGTATAATTGGATCCATGACTATGCCTGTGACATTGTTAGAGCGATATAAACAGATAACATCTGAAGCATCCAGTGCAACCAATGAAATAAGAGTCATGTGACTTAACATTTTTGTGATGTATTGAACAAAACATAAGCATAGTTGGTCATGTGATTCTAACATTTTGTGCTCATGATGAAATTTATGAAACTTAATGAGTGATTTCAATCTTTTTTTTCTCCTAATTTTGTTGTGACATGAGTACTTGTTTGAGATTATTCAGATAAGTACTAGTTAATTAATTAATGTCTTTCTTGTCTTGCTTGTAAACTACGAAGGACAAGACATGTTACATTTAAACTAATTTAGGCCATTCTCACAACACACAATGAATGTGGTGGTGGGGGCATATATGTGTCCTGTTTACCACTGTCCATCTATCCAATTAATTTTTGTATTTGGCCAGTTCACAGGTGGTCCTTCATTTGTGTTCATATATGGATTCATTCCAAGCTGAATCTTTATTTTGCTTGATGCATCTATTATTACTAACTGAGGCATCATCATCACATGGTCCATGATAATAAAAACTTTGCTAAATCTGAAGATGATAAATCCACAGTATACTACAAAACCCCCACAAATGCTCATAATCCTAAAAGCAATCAGCTTTGTTGTGATAGTAAGTACTTGGACATACATGAGCTTAATGCATCTTTCAACAACTGCTCTTTACGTCCCAGGAAGCCATATTTCTTATCAGCTCACCTATACGAAGTTGAGGAGAATAGATTGTACAATTCCATGTATCTACTCAAATAAATGCACATATATATCTATATACACCCTCACTGAATCTCAGCCATTCTTTGATCTAGATCCCTGGCAATGGTTTTGGAGTGGGTTTCATAGCCCTTGGGAAGGGGGGCTGAGGCAAGCAGCTTTGTACATGCATGCACATTAGTTGTCAATTCTTTGTGAAGTTTTGGGTTTGGCTTAGGTTTTTGGCACCCTGTATGTATGCTGTTGTATCCTGATTCATGAAACTTGCTGACTGTATGCATCTTGATAAGCAGACTGTGCATCTCTTAGCACTTTGCCCTTACAACATAACAATTCATTGTTACCCATAATTGCACATTTGACTGGCTAAGGTTAAGTTTTTGTGTTTAACTCATGAGCACAGTGGTTTTTACTCTTCCATATAATGCTGTTATGTCTAGATTCATGAAACTTGGTGACAGGATGCATCTTGACAAAGGCAACACACCCATTTTAGAGGTAGGTCACTGTGACCCACATTTCACACTTAACTTTTTACTGTAAATTTTTTAATTACAGTAACATTAGACGATTGTATCTGTTATTATACTGCAGCCATACCAAATAGGTCACTTTGACCACATTTCACATTTTACTGGCTTTTAAGTTTTTTCATTTACCACATACTATTCTGTCTAGACTCATGAAACTTGGTGAGGGGGTGTATCTTGATGAGCACTACTCCATCATTAAAGTACTTGGTCATTATGGCCCATATTTTATGCTTTACACCCATGACTAATTATTGTGATTACGTGTACATTTCATGGGTTCTGTTGCATGCTTATGACAAAAGCGCATCATGACCTATATTCCATATTTTACTGGCTTTGGTTAAGTTTCTGCCTTTAGTTAATGCCATCTGAGTTTTTTTTAAAATGTTACATCCATACTATCCTAGGTAGAATTATGAAGTTTCGTGGATGCTTCTTGACAATTTCTACATCCTTATTGCAAAATGATTTCTCTGTTACCTATATTTCATGCTTCAACAGCTTTCTTGAAATTGTATTAAACATTAATTTATTGAGTGCTTACATTCCAGTCATTAATCTATTATAATTGAAATTATTAATAATTGAATTTTGTAGGGCTGGCTGTCACTCTATGAACATTGAACTGCTGGCTTCCAATCCAGAGTTATTCAAAGCCTGTCATTTTCACCCAGTAAAATCTGACTTTTAGGGGTGCAAAATGATAAAAGCTTTGCATGGAAATTCAAAGAACAATGATTTGTTTAAACAATAAAACAAAAACAACACTAATCAGCTTATTATAGCACCTTAACTTTGATATCAGGGAAAAGAATACCCTGTTATTATAGATGGGTTGGTGGGTAGATGGTTTCACAGTATATGTGTGTGTGTGTGTGTGTGATTTAGATTTTTAACGTAGCTTTTTGTTTTTCAGTCATATCGCTACGATGTCTGCAGTGTGACAGTTTATAGTGATGTCCAGCACTGGGGCATCATGCCGCAGACATGAGGCATTATGTCCCACCCAGTCACATTGTCCTGACACCAGGCCGACCAGTCCTAACACTAACCTCTTAATGCTGAGCGTTAAGCGAGGCAGCTGTTAGTACCATTTTTTAAAGTCCTTGGTATGACTCTGCCGGGGATCGAACTCACAACCTCGCGCATCCAAGGCGGACACTCTAACCACTAGGCCACCGGAGCGGTCTCACAGTATGTCAGTACAATACTAGTTAAATAATTAATAAGTTAATATTTTAAATTGTGGAAAGATGTTCAGATGTAAAGAGAAATGAAAAGAGGCCAACATTTTGTTGTCAGTATCACTTAAGTCTCTGAATTTATTTTCTGCATGACTCCTGGCAACTAGTAAGAGCAATATCATGGTGAGCTATGTAATCGTTCATTACATTCAAGTTATTATTACAACCGCTCCAGTGGCCTAAGTGGTTAGAGCATCCGCGGTAGGTCACATTTTCGAAACCCATCCAAGTCATACCAAAGACATAAAAATGGTACCAGCAGCTGCCTCACTTGGCGCTCAGCATTAAAAGGTTTGTGTTAGGACTAGTCCGCTTAGTGTCAGGATAATATGGTTGGGTGGGACATGATGCTACATGTCTGCGGCATGATGCCCCAGTGCTAGGCATCACTATAAACTGCCACACTGCAGACATAATAGCAATATGACTGGAAAATTGTTAAAGAAACATTAAAAATCCAAATCACACATAAATCACACATTCAAGTTATTAAACTTGCAATAACTGATAAGTTTGATAATCAGCGAAATCAACACATTTATTTCTGTGCTTGTTACCACTCTGAAAGCCATGTTTTTAATTCAGTTTTGATCAAACTTGGCAGAGAGGCTTATATCATCAAGATCTCAAACAAGCAGATTCATGAGCAAGATCCATGTCTATATTAATAAGGTGGCCTTGCATCTGATTTGCTGAGCTTGCTACCACTCTGCTGATCATATTTCTGATGTGATTTTGATTCAACGTGGAATATAGGCTTTTACAAGATTTTGGACATCTTTGATAATCCAAAAGATTCACCCATATTACTGGGGCAGTCTTGTTGCTGATTGTCTGAGCTCTTTACCAATATGAGGACATGCTTATAGTCTGATTTTGATAAATATTGAATATCAGCTTATATCATCAAAATCTTTGATGTGTTTGATGATTTGCAAGATTTATACATATGGAATGGATAATCTTGCATCTGACTCTTTGAGGTTGTTGCAACACAGTTTGCGAAACTTGGAATATAATCTTACTATGATTATATTTTTGTGGGTATCAGTTTTTCTGGCTTTGTAAACCACATTTTTTGTGGATACTTAAATTCATATATTAATTTGTGGATTAACCTCTACAAATACCCAAAATAAAGAATGCAAAAGAACTGTGATAAACTGATATCACATAATGGCTTGAATGGTTGGAACAATAATAAGCCAGTAAGAGCTCAAACCAAACACTTGTCAAGATCAAATACCTTATTTTGTATATTTGTCTGACTTTTTGACATCAAACAGCTGAACCAGCTAATCATGCCAAGCTGTAATCGAAACATATCTGTATTTATTATCAATAAAGTTGCATCGTCAGCACATTCCAATGATTATCCAATATCTTGTGTCAGTATTCCATGTGCAAACCAAACACTGCCTTTATCTCAGTGCACTTAGCAGCCTATGACAATGTTTTATATGTAATGGAGGAAAGCAGATCACAGTTGAATGTTTGTGAGATCAGTCCTAATTATATATCACTTTGAGAAGCTGGGCTTTTGTAATTTTGCAGTTTTCAGGATTATTTACATGGCAAAAATATGTGTATACTAAAAGACTCTTTACTTTGTTGTAATTAGTGTATATACACAGAGTAAATAGCACTGTTGTAATTAGTGTATATATACAGAGTAAATAGCACTGTTGTAATTAGTGTATATATACAGAGTAAATAGCACTGTTGTAATTAGTGTATATACACAGAGTAAATAGCACTGTTGTAATTAGTGTATATATACAGAGTAAATAGCACTGTTGTAATTAGTGTATATATACAGAGTAAATAGCACTGTTGTAATTAGTGTATATACACAGAGTAAATAGCACTGTTGTAATTAGTGTATATATACAGAGTAAATAGCACTGTTGTAATTAGTGTATATACACAGAGTAAATAGCACTGTTGTAATTAGTGTATATACAGAGTTTAATTAGAACTTATGCTTCAAGCAATAAGTTTACTTCATTTAAAGTCATGTTTTTTGGATAAAAATCCATCAATAAAATCAAATACCTTCTAAAGGATACAAATTTGGACAAGAAAAGTTTGCTGCTTTTAATTATTAGTATACATTCATGTATTTGTAATTAGTAGTATCATACATGTATTTGCATATATCTATTTTTTATGTAGATTATTCATTCTGATGGATCATGACTAATTAAATCTTAAATCATAGAGAATTGATTACTATATTTGTAGTATGTTTGCTTCAAGCAATGTGAATAAGTATTAAATGTAATTTTTGCACTTAATTTCATTATTCTTTCTTTCATTTTTAATAATTCTAGTAATGCTCTTTCTCTTTTGTCTCTATCCTTATTGATCTAGCAGTACTTTCCTTTAAGGCGTATCCATATAAGGCAGTGAGCAGAAAAGACAGCTACTCTATACTGTATATATGTGCACAGAGACAATGTCAACTGCTTCATAATTACAGTGCCCCCTCCCCATTATAAAGCTAAACAGTTTGCAGCAGAAAAGTGGTCTTATAAGAGGGGTGGCCTTTCTAGAGGGGATTACAGATGTGAGTAATAATTACCTGCAAGGAATGAAAGGTGTAACTAATATTTAGGTCTACTGGTCATAGTCATAGTCCAGAGAGGGGCTTTTGGAATGATCTGTTGTCTATCCATTAGCACAAGTTAAATTGCTACTCCTCCTAAACTAATTGTAGGATTGCCTTAAAACTTTATAAACACATTCAACCCATGGTCTAGTTGGTCCAGAATGAAAATGGTGCTGATCAAACATCCAGTATGGCCACCCGAGTTGCCATCTTGAAAATCTGCTACATCTCCTACATGGATAGTCATAGCAACTTGGGGTTTTAACTTCAGACTTCTTACAATGCCTAGTTGATCCTAAATGAAATAGTGCTGATCTGACATCCAATATGGCCACTAAAGTGGCCATCTTTAAAATCTTTATATTGCTCCTCATATTGACGTGGGGTTCTCACTAAAAGACTTCTTATCCTTGGTCCTGAAGAAAAAATGTTGTCAATCTGATGTCCAGTCTGGCCACCATGGCAGCCATCTTGAAAATCTTGTTACCGCTACTCCTGAAGGGATGGCCGTATCAATATGGAGACTACAGGTACATCAACACTTTCAATATTGGAACTAAAGACTTGTTACGATGTCTGGTTCGTCCTTAATAAAAATGGTGCCAATCTGACAGATAATATGGTTGCAACGTTGGCCAACTGCAAAATCTTATTACTACTTTCCATTAAAAGATTTCCTACAATATTTTGTCCATCCAAGTTAAAATGGTGATGATCTGACGTATATGGCCATTTTGAAAATCTTGTTTTTGCTAAACCATTAAAGTCATTTTGACATTCGGTTTTCATCATAAGAGTTCTTTGGTGTCTCATTGGCCTGCAATGAAAATGATGGACACTGAATATGGTCAACATGGTGGTTATCTTGAAATATTGTTATCTCTTTTCCTCATAGTTTGATGGTAGTTTCAACATGGTTGTTTTCACCAGTATATTTTTTCCGATCCTAAATGAAAATGGAGCCAGTCATACATCTAATGGGGATGCCATGATGGCAGTGATGACAATTTTGTTATCATTCCTTCTCAATGTATGATCATTATAACATAAGACTTTGACCAAAACACTTCTAATGGAGCCTGCTTTGTCTTAAGTTAAAATGGTGCTAATATGACATCCATTATGTCCACCACATAAGCTCATTTGAAATATTGTTATCGCTCAAGAATATCAGAGATGGTTTCAACAACTACCAGTTAAAAGGAGAGAAATGGTCATATCTTGAATTTCTTTTTATTATTTTCACCCAGGAGAGCACCAGTCCCTTCAGGGGACTCTCGTTTTATGCACATGTGACAAAATGTTAACATCTTTACATCTTATATTTTATCTTGTATTCTACAATTTTCAGAAAGGGTTTATCTCCTTAAAGTTTTGTGCAATTCATTTTAATATTTTTTTTTTTACTTTACCTATAATTGGTGATGTGATGTGATTCTGATTTTTAACGTAGCTTTAACAATTTTTCAGTCATATCGCTACGATGTCTGCAGTGTGGCAGTTTATAGTGATGTCTAGCACTGGGGCATCATGCTGCAGACATGTAGCATGATGTCCCACCCAGTCACATGATCCCGACACCAGGCCAACCAGTCCTAACACTACCCTCTTAATGCTGAGCACCAAGCGAGGCAGCTGTTAGTACCATTTTTGTAAGTCTTTGGTATGACTCGACTGGGGATCGAACCCACGACCTATAATTGGTACTACACAGTCACTTTTGTACTGAGGTGCAGTAACATACGTACATACATACATACATACATACATACATACATAGGCATACATACATACATACATACATACATAGGCACACATACATACATAGTCACACACATACATACATACATACATAGTCACACACATACATACACATACATACATAGGCACATACATACATACATACATAGTCACATACATACATACCTACATACATATATACATAGGCACACATACATACATAGTCACATACATACATACATACATACATACATACATACATAGGCACACATACATACATACATAGTCACATACATACATACATACATACATACATACAGTCACATACATGCATACATAGGCACACATACATACATACATAATCACACATACATACATACATAGTCACACACATACATAGTCACACATGTACATACATACATGGTCACATACATACATACATACATACATACATACTTACATACATACATGGTCACATACATACATACATACATACATACATACATGATGACACATACATACATAAGTACATGTCTCTGCCTGCAAAAGCAGTGTGATATCAAAGACCTTGAGATCTACAAGAGAAAGACTAAAGCAGCCTGACATTAGAAGACTAAAAATATTTGTATTAATTATAAAAAATATATAATTTGTATGTGGTTTTTAAATCCACATGTGATGTTCCAACACCATGTACATGTAGTATTATTCAGAAATGAATGGCACTGTGCACATTTAATCTTATCAAACTTTAACATGTTAGGATGGCACAAGAAAAACAGTAGATTTATATTTTGTTTTCATACCCCTCTGAAATCTGTGTGAATCATTCTGTACCCTGCATAAGATTTTGGCCTGAACCAAATTGTACACATACCCATTTCACTGTTTTCTTGCATTAAATGCCATGAACTGTAGCTGTCGTTAGATTGGTGATTCATATATAGGCCATTATAACTTACATTTCAGGACTGCTCCAGTGGCCTAAGTGGTTAGAACGTCTGACTCAGATGCGGGAGGTCGTGGGTTCGATCCCCGGCCGAGTCATACCAAAGACATAAAAATGGCACAAACAGCTGCCTCGCTAGGTGCTCAGAATTAAGAGGTTAGTGTTAGGACTAGTTGGTCTGGTATCAGGATAATGTGACTGGGTGGGGGACATCATGCTACATGTCTGCAGCATGATGCCCCAGTGCTAGACATCACTATAAACTGCCACACTGCAGACATCGTAGCAATATGACTGAAAAATTGTTAAAGCTATGTTAAAAATCCAAATCACACACACACACATAAACTTACATTTCTGTATACAGGATGAAATCAATGGATATAAATATTGCAGCCTGTGTAGATAAGATTGCAACGGGATGAAATTAAATTAATCAATTAATCATTATCAGATTATGAAAATATACAAAGTATATAATGGAAGTATTGAGAAACTGAATAACCAAGTAAAATAGTTCACTTAAAACACATTGTATGAAACTTCAGAGGTTCAAGTAGTTCATTAGATGAATGGGTGGGAACTGACACTACTTAACTTTGTTTAGAGTTATTTCCCTTATGCTATGATTATTTACTATAAGGTATCACGGTACCAATTGTTTTTTCCATAGACCTCAATGCTAATGTTTTATGAAATAAATATACTTTCTATCCACATCAGCATGCATATCACACACTATCATAGAGAACAATGTTAGATTGTCAATTTGACAGGGACAGAACCAGGTACTCCATTGTATATAAGAGAGATAACTCTGCTGGAACTAGACAGGTAAGAGTTGTCTAGTCAAAACAGACACATTTTCAGTCATGTGTACCACATTTAAAAAAAATCATAAAAAATACAAAATGTGATCTAGATATGAATTAACATAATCTCACATGTTGCCAAGAGGCTCAACTTTTTTTTAAAGCCTAACAGAAAGTACGACTAGTACATAATGCACAATCACAGCTAGTTTTGTTATTTCTGAATACAACATTCCCTACACCTTAAGTTCTGCCCACCTGGGGTTGTACAATTGGTACCGTTATACCATAAAATGTATAGGATGTGTGTTTACAGATTCAAGATACAGGGGTACTGTTAGTACAGTGAGTGAGATTGTAGAAGACTGAAAAAAGACACAATTCCTTAATGTCTCAATGTAAGTTATTTCTCTGTTAATTTTTATTCGACTAGGACAGATTGCCCCTAAAAAATTAGAATAATTCTACATCAAAGATACCAATAAAAATTAACCAATGTGTTTTTGCAGAATGCATTCATGTAAAATTTTGATTATGGTTCTTAGATTAGTTCCTTATAAAATTTATAGCTGCGCCAAAACTAGCCATAACCCCTTGTGTATAGTGTTCATTTTGGGCAGTCAATGACCATTTTTGAATATTTTCCATTGACATGGCTTAAACATGTACAAAATACATGATTTAAGTTACTATGATTACAACAAATTATTATTATTGGTATGCTTCTTGTCACCCCTCATCCATCTCAGTTTTGGGATATTTACATCTGTAGCAGATATACATGTAAATCAAGCTTGGCATTCATTATAAGTCCATATTATGAGTTTGGTCTTCTGTGCTAGTCTAAATGCTAAAGGCAGTCACTAAACGAGCCAATCCATTTTCAAGCCTAACTCAAAGTAAATGTAACCCAAGAAACAGATTTACATTTTGTGTTAATTTATCAACAAAAGACTGGTGTTTATTAGACTCCTATGTTCTAAATTCAAAATATGAAACTATCCAGTGATGTCAAAAAAATTTAAATGCAAGAGTGGCTAAGAGGAAAAATTCTCAGTTTTTAAACTTTTGGGCAATTCTAATAAAATACCATCCAAAATCAGGCAAGTACAACTACTTCCTCTAGAGTGCTGGCTGGATAAGTAATTTTTAAAGCCATACCCTATCATGCAAATAATTGGATAAAACCAGGCCGTAGGTTGCACACGACTGTCCTAAAGTTACTAATTCTAAATGGTTAGTTTTCTGTAATTTATTCACTGACTTTCAAGTCCTAACCATTGGTCAGTGTGTGAGTTGGATCTGAAATGTGCCATCATTGCTGACTATTAATAATATAACTTGTGAGATTTTTTTGAGAGACATTTTTGGAAATATTAAGTACCAGTGGTTATCTCTAACAATTATTCACCCGTAAGCAGTGTTTATTGTTTATCGTTCATGTAATAATTACAAATGACTGATACATCCTTGTTGTGTGGAAAACAGTTAAATGGATTTTAAAATCCTCCTCAAATCATTCAGTTACACAAAGTATCAATTTAATTATTGCTGATGTAGTTGAATGAGATAGGTAATTTACTATAATTTACAATAATTTACTATAATTTACAATAATTTTCTCTAATTTACAATAATATGCTACGGCATATAGGCAAAAAGGAAACTTGATGAATTAAAACATTAGGAAAATAAAGTTTACACATCCTGTTTCTGGTGATGTTTAATTTTTCAGTTCAAGGGGTTTTTTTAATACTTCTTTCCATCTCATAAAAATCTTGCGATTTCCAAAACCTTCATCCATCGTTTGATTTATGTATCTATATGTCTGTCTGTCCCTTTTTTCATCTACATTGCTTCATGTACTATTTACATCTATTTTGAGTGTCACTTGGTTCTGTTGTGCATTCAAGAAGAAAGAAAACAAATGTCCTTCATTTGTAAAGCAAGTGTATCATGATTTGAAGAAAGCATCCGATGTTTAGTTGACCATATTTTTAACTTTCTTTGTGTTACCATACTCATATTTTGGGGCAACTTTTGGATCTCCATTTGCAGATTTGAGTTTAATGGCTCAACTTTAACCACAATGCCATTTTGGCAGATACATGTTGTGAGTACCGTAAATAGGGCAATATTTCAAATATGAGCGACTTCACATATCCTGTTGGTAGTATGACACACGGATAATGTTGTTCAGTCAAGCTGAGACAATTCAGCAGGTGAGGCATTAAAAACTGAATTTCTGTCCAGCGCTATTCAATAGATTTTTCAGCAAAAAAGCTTACATTCTATAACAATAGTCAGCAAGTAAAATTTTATATGAGTGTTTACTTATGATTTAATACTTTATTGCAAGTGGAACCAGGTAGATAATATAACGGAAACCCCTTTATAATGCTTTCATTGGTGTTCAATGTTAGACTGTTCCATAACTAAATCATGTTATATCCATACAATAATACATATAATAAATGGTACACTTAGAAACAATGACCCTAGCATGTAATATCCAAAAGGCATTATAATGAGTAGTGTTATAAAAGGGTCAAGTCAGCAGATTACTTTTGTCATCAAAGGGGAGAAGACTGAAGCCATATTCTTACATTTGTTTAGAAAGCAGGATCAAGATGATATACAATAAAAAAATAAATGTGAAAAAACATTTGCCCATGATTTCTTCATATTTATCAAAAAGATGGTAACTTCTCCTAACTACGTTTCGGGTGGGGTGAGGTGGACAGAGATTTTCAATAAGTTACAGCTTGATCGTTTATTTTTTTATAATTACAAATGAACTGCAGCTATTATTTCTCCAAATAACCTTTATGACAGTTGATTGATTGTGGATTTTACAGTACAACATCACTGTAATGCTAAATAGCGCTTCAAAATACGTTATATGATCAAAATAATGTATGCATCAAAAAGGTTTATTATCAACAAGCAATACGATCTTTTGACAAAAACGAAAATCTCCAGAGAATACAAAACTGTGAAAAATGAAGAAAACCATACAATACCCGTATATTGTCTTTAATACACAAGATGCTATGGACATCCATAAACTCCTTGGTGATTTAAATCAAGCCATCAACATGTAAGATATTAATGCTGATCTACGTAATGTTAGACCTGGACATAAACAACCACAATAACATGTAATGACGGACATGTCCCAATTCCATCCTGTAAATGGAAGTTCTGGAGAAAAATGGGAGGTGGATTCATTATGTAGTCTGCTGACAAATATCCTGAAAAAAACATGTAGCAGATGGCATGTCCCAATTCCACCCAGTAATAGACACGTTCGAATGAAAATGGGCATGGCCAGGTTGACATCCGGGAAATGCAGTCTGCGCGAAATATATGATGTAAATATTAATGAACTGATTAAAAATGTTTTGTAATATGTATTCTACTTAATAACCTGAACTTATAACCTCAACTTTATAATCTGTGACATCACAATGTATTAATCGTGTATTTGTCAAAATGTTCTCTTGTTCATGTTTATCAAAATTATGGTAATTAATGTAAGAATCTCTGATGCCTTAACTGCTTGGACCAGAATTTCAAACTGTCGAACTTTATCGCTGCAAACCATACATCAGTATAAAAAAAACTAAACCATGCCTATTTAAGTACAAGGTCAAGCAAAGTGGTATTTACACCCACCCCACATACCCAAGGAGCATAAATAAAAAATAATAATGCTGTCCAAAATTCTATGAAGGCAAAGTGCAAAATTTAAAGAATATGACCCTGTACAAATCACTGTAGTGCATTATTTCTCTGCACAGGACACACTTTTAACCACACATTTATGGGAATACTTCACTTTGTGTTTTTGGCTTTTTAACCTAGCTTTAACAATTTGAGTCATATCGCTATGATGTCTGCAGTGTGGCAATTTATAGTGATATCTAGCATTGGGGCATCATGCCGCCGACAGATGGCA
>JAECUM010061359.1:0-20936 GCA_016617855.1 Megalonaias nervosa
TATATATATATATATGTGTGTGTGTGTGTGTGTGTGTGTGTGTGTGTCTCTCTCTCTCTCTCTCTCTTCTAGTATACTGTGAAAGTTACATGAAATTGCATGAAAAATGTTAAAGTCATAGAGAGTTGAATATTGCGTATGATATACAGTAATGTCGGGGGCCCCGAGTGGCCGAGTTGTCTAAAGCGCTGCGTGGGTTCGAGTCTAGGATTCGGCGAATGTGGATATGTGAGAAAGCTTGCCAGTAGCTTCTCGTGGGTCGGTGGTTCTTTCCGGGGATTTCCCGGTTTCTTCCTCCACCATTAATACTGGCCGCCATGTATAGCCTATCGTGTGCTGAAAAATGGCGTTAAGCCCCACAACAACAACAACAACAACAACTACAGCTATGTCCCTTTCACACTATTTGGTTTTTGTTGTTTTATTCTAGCTACTTAATTATACAACGAGGTCACACGTAACTGGCGACTGAATTAACACCATTTCTATAAACATTGTTTAACACCTCGTAGTC
The DNA here is from genome assembly GCA_016617855.1 of Megalonaias nervosa. NCBI lineage: Eukaryota > Metazoa > Mollusca > Bivalvia > Unionida > Unionidae > Megalonaias > Megalonaias nervosa. The sequence continues at coordinate 515 of JAECUM010061359.1, forward strand.
TCTTTATTCTTGACGAATGACCAGACCATCACTCCCTGTAGTCACGAAACTGACCACACAGCAGGCCCTGTAGTCACGAAACTGACCACACAGCAGGCCCTGTAGTCATGAAACTGACCACACAGCAGGCCCTGTAGTCATGAAACTGACCACACAGCAGGCCCTGTAGTCATGAAACTGACCACACACCAGGCCCCGTAGTCACGAAACTGATCACACACCAGGCCCTGTAGTCACGAAACTGATCACACACCAGGCCCTGTAGTCAAGAAACTGATCACACACCAGGTCCTGTAGTAATGAAACTAATCACACACCAGGCCCCGTAGTAGCGAAACTGATCACACACCAGGCCTTGTAGTCAAGAAACTGATCACACACCAGGCCCTGTAGTAATGAAACTAATCACACACCAGGCCCCGTTGTCAAGAAACTGATCACCCACCAGGCCCTGAAGTCAAGAACTGATCACACCAGGCCCTGTAGTCAAGAAACTGATCACACACCAGGCCCCATAGTCACGAAACTGTTTGAGCACACACCAAGACCCGTAAACGAGAAACTGTCTGAGAACATACCAGGCCCCGTAGTCTCAAAACTGTCGGAGCACATATCAGGTCCCGTAATCAAGAAATATGCATGTAGAGATAAAGGCTTATATAATTCCGAAATGTTCTGATTCTAACCTCACTTGGAGCAAACATACAGAAGATTAAAGGTTTTGAACTTTGAGTTTCACAGTTTTATGGCTATGGGATTAATATTGCCGGACGTGAGTGATTGCTCCATATTACATTATGCATAGTTATACATAATAACAGTTACAGATAATAACAATTATACATAACAGTTTGTTGTTTATTTGGTTAGGCTCTGGACGTTTTTACTTTGTGAAGGATTTGATTGTTAAAGGAAAAGAATTTCTTAGGTTTTCCTCACTGGCTATCCTGGTTATTTTTAATAATCTCGTATATCTTCGGTATTATGAAAATAATTTTTAATTCTATTTATTTTGATATATGATTGATGGGTGTAATTTGTGTGTGTGTGTGTGTGTGTGTGTGTGTGTGTGTGTGTGTGATTTAGACTTTTAACGTAGCTTTAACAATTTTAGTCATACTGCTACGTTGTCTGCAGTGTGACACTTTATAGAGATGTCTAGCACTGGGGCATCATGCCGCAGACGTGTAGCATCATGTCCCACCCAGTCACATCACATTATCCTGACACCAGGCCGACCCGTCCTAACATTAACCTCTTAATCCTGAGCGTCTAGCGAGGCATCTGCTAATACAATATTTATAAGTCTTTGGTATGACTCGTCCGAGGTTCGAAACCACGACCTGCTGCATTCGAATCGGACGCTTTAACCACTTAGGCCATCAGAGCTGTCTAATTTGGGTATTGGAGTAATAGTTATACAGCTTTGCCTTACTTCATATGTGCACCTCTTGAATGACAGCAAGCTCTTCTTGGTCATGTTCACTTCCTGAAAAGTTTCTAATTAATGTTTGGCATTTTCAGAATTGGATATTGCGTACTCTGGCAAAATCCGTTTTTTTCCCCAATTTCAATAGCAGCTAACGCTGATGTGCTTTGGACTAGTTCAGACTAATTTTTCGAACACATGGCAGCAACCATGATGATCAACTGCCTGCTTTTAATAGTGCATAGTGTATGCAAATAAATGTGCAGAAATTTCACAGTACATCAAAGTAGCATAAAGGTATGTCAACATTCTCTCCAATGTGCATGTTGCATATGCAAGCAACTTCGCCTTAGACCAGTCTCTGTCCCTCCCAGAAGTATATACTGACTATAGAGCGGAAGCTTCATTATACAGCAACAGAAGGCGTTATTTGGTGCTGAGGCAATTGGACTTATGGGGCTTTCCCAAGGACAAACCACGGTAGCTGACCTAGGCTGACTGGTTGCATCTGAATCAGTACCCTTTTAATTCCAGCACCCTTGCCAATAAACCAATGCGGCTGCTGCGTAGGTCCCACAAAGTAGATTAAATATAGCGAATATATAACTACTTTTGAGATTCGATCAATCCAAACTCAGAGACTGGTCACACAGGCGAGGTTTTGCACGGGGGAGAAGAGACAAAAAAAAGGAGAAGTCTCTGACAAGTATAAACGGGTTAATACATGACTGGTTCGAGTCCGTGACAATTATACACAAACGGGTTAATACCTGACTGGTTAGACTCCACCGTTAGAGCCTGTGACAATTATACACAAACGGGTTAATACCTGACTGGTTCGAGTCCGTGATAATTATACACAAACAGGTTAAATGCGTGATTAGTTTAAGAATATTTCTTCTTGTAACGGCCATGAGTTTAAGAATTCCTGTTGGCTTTTAAAATAAGGAATGAACAAAATTCAGGGAAAGAACAGCGATTATGTGGAGGCGAAAGAGGAGACTTTCAGTATAAATACATATTTGTTACTAGAATATTGTTTAAGCTAAGTTTAAGCTTTATGTACATCGGAACATTTTTTCACCCTATACGGCTTTACGCGTGTGAAAATGAAGGAACATGTACGAAAGAAAGCATGAAAACATTCACTGATTGACGTCTATGTGCCTTGATATGATCTTTTGCCTGTGTATTTTTATTTAATTTTTTTTTTTTTACTTTTTAGATTTATTTTAGTGTCTCTATTCTATTCATAAAACAGACAAGCTTCATAAAGAGGCTAATGGTTTGCATCTGGCAAATTCCAAATGACGACCTAATGCAAATAGGCAAAAACTGAGAGTCCATCTTTCTCCGAAGATCATTAACCGTAAGACAGGAAGTCCACAGACACAATTGAACAGATACAGCGATAAGAGTGCACCTTGGTCCATGTCATGAATTTGTTTGAACACAATTAGAGCATCGGTCGTACTTGACCTGTATGATAATGAACAGATTGGTGTGGTACTACTCCCAAGCTCTTCGTCAGGACTGGGGTGTATATATTGTGATCTCAATCAATGATTGCCGCCAATTTATTTCTCGATTATCGTCACGGCAATAAATATTAATGCATTAAAAATGTTACCGCATATGATGTGTGTGCTCAAATGGACTTATTCCAGAACCATGGAGAAAAACTACAGTACTAAATTACAGATTTTTTAAAGACAGGTCTCTCTCACTAGTGGTCAAAATCAACATTTTTTTGTCAATGTATTGATTTCCACTGAAAAGTTAATCAGTAGAAATTTGAATATTTGAATGTAATACACCACAGTAATCTGAGTCTGATATGAGACAACAGTCTGATATGGGTCAGTAGTCTGATATGAATCTGAAATTTAATATGGCTTATTAGTCTGATATGAGTCATTTGTCCGATATGGGTCCGTATTAGTCTGATATGAATCATTAGTCTGATATGGGGCAGCAGTCTGTTATGAATCAGTAGTCTGATGTGAGTCATTTGTCTGATATACGTCCGTATTTGATATGAATCATTAGTCTGATATAGGGCAGTAGTCTGTTATGAATCAGTAGTCTGATATGAGTCATTAGTCTGATGTGGGTCCGTAGTCTGATATGAGTAATTAGCCTGATATGAGTCAGTAGTCTGATATGAATCAGCTGTCTGATATGGGTCCGTAGTTGATATGAATCATTAGTTTGATATGGGTCTGTAGTCTGATATGGGTCAATAGTCTGATATGTATCATTAGTCTGATATGGGGCAGTAGTCTGAAATGAATCAGTAGTCTGATATTGGGCAGCAGCCTGACATGAATCAGCTCCTTTTGCAGTGAAAAACAACAAACTGCTAATATTAGGAGCGTTGACAGATTGACTGCTGTATAAACAAACTTTCGATATTGTGGCGCCCCCTACAAAATATCTTTCCCTCTAATAAGCAGTAAGACTACTTCCTTTCTTACTGGAAATGAAGTCAAGACATTAGCTATGACGCAAGGCATCGAATCAATTTCATTACCTCCACATATACTTTATTTATTATGCTGTCTCACTGAAGGTGTGACTGACATTATTTGGTAGGAGCACACATTCAACTGACATGCTGATGCACTTGTACATGGTTTAGACAATTACAACAGCAATGAAAGAAATAATTAAAAAGCCACCACTACAACCACCACCACAAGAATAGCAGCAACTCTACTACTAATACTGCTGATTATGATATTATTTATTTGTCTGTTTATTTATTTATTTATTTATTGATTTTTTATTATTATTATTATTATTATTATTATTATTATTATTATTATTATGGTTGTTGTTGAGACAAAAAATAGCAACATGGATTTAGATTAATGCTAAGTATACTAGTAATACATTACTAAAATAATAGTAATAACTAAAAGGAGGATGAAGACAAGTATCGGGGTAAACCAGTGACGGCGCGAGGAGTGATGGTGGAAGGGGCAATTACCCCAGGGCGCCAGGCAAAAGGAGCACCATCTGGAGCTTCTGTGTTTGTTGCAACTGAAATTGTCATTGTTTTTCCCTTTTACCTTGAAGACCACATGGAAGATTGGTCAGTTGACCAAATGAGTTTCTTCTTTAAGCAAAGTCATTATTATTATTATTATTATTATTATTATTATTATTATTATTATTATTATTAGTAGTAGTAGTAGTAGTAGTAGTAGTAGTAGTAGTAGTACCTTAGTATTAATGTTATCAATACCTCTCTCTCATCTGGGGAATTCCCATCATTTTACAAAACTGCCATTGTAAAGCCTCTCTTGAAGAAACCAACACTCGACCATAATGATTTAAAGAACTACCGCCCAGTTTCTAATCTCCAATTCATGTCAAAAATCTTAGAAAAAGTTGTTCTATCCCAACTTGTATCTCATCTGAATTCAAACAGTCTTTTTAGCAATGTACAGTCTGCATATCGCCCTTGCCACAGTACTGAAACTACTCTTCTGAAAGGAGTCAATGACCTTCTGTCTGCTTTGGATAGCGGAAAGATTACAGTCCTCATTCTCCTTGACTTGTCTGCAGCATTTGACACTATAGACCATGATATATTACTTCACCGTCTCCAGCATATATTTGGCATTCATGATACGGCCTTACTATGGTTCAAGTCCTACTTGGTCAACAGGACACAAATTGTGTCCGCAAATGGTATACACTCCAGCCCAGTTGATCTATGCTGTGGTGTTCCACAGGGGGCTGTTCTTGGACCTGTTCTCTTCATTCAATACACTCAGCCACTCTCAAGTGTCATAGATCATCATCCAGTGTCTCACCAATTGTATGCTGATGACACTCAAATATACAAATCTAGCCATCCAACTGAAGTTGAAGTTACCATCCAAGGCGTAGAGAGGTTAATTTCCGATGTGAAATCATGGATGACATGTAACAAGCTGCATATGAATGATGATAAAACTGAAGCTATTCTGATTACAACACAAAGACTTTCTCATTCACATCCTTTACCTCAGACAATAAATATCAGCAACACCAACATTAAATTCACACAGTCAGTACGAAACCTAGGTGTTACTCTTGACAGTACTCTCATTGCACCAACATGTCATGAACATATGCAAGGCTGCATATCTTGAGCTGAGATGCATCAGCTCCATTCGCAAGTATCTTTCAGTTGATGCCACTAAAACACTTGTGTGTTCCTTAGTACTTTCAAGACTGGACTACTGTAACTCAATTCTGTCTGGTTCGTCTCAATATCTACTCCAAAAACTTCAAAAGTTCAAAATACAGCTTCTCGGATCATCCTTAAAGTACCACGATCAGAGCACGCCTCTCCCCTGCTCTCTACCCTACACTGGCTATCCATTCGATCCAGAATTAAACACAAAATTTGTTCTCTGTGCTACGTTTCACTGACGGGCTCCAGTCCAACATACCTATCTGACCTCACCCATGTGTACACACCTGCAAGATACTTACGCTCCTCTTCTGACACTCGTATTCTCATTATTCCCACTACGAAACTGAAATCATATGGACAACGCTCTTTTGCATACCAGGGCCCAGCAATATGGAACGAAGTGCCCACTGCACTTAGACACAAAGACACAGTGATCTCATTCAAGAGCGCTCTTAAAACTCACCTATTTCAACTGCAAGAACAGACTTAAAGACCTAATAATGTATCCTTATAATGTATCCTTACCTTAAATATTTACAGCATGTTTTCTGTTTCTAATTTCGTGGTGTTTGTTTTTATTTTTTTTAATCATATCATTATATATGTTTTTTAAGTGTTGTCAAATGTTGTAAAGCGCTTAGAGCTTCTAAAGATTAGGCGCTATACAAAGTCCTCATTATTATTATATTATTATTATTACGGGGCAATTCTTCGTAAACATATCTTTAGAAGGGGGGGAGGTGGGTAACTGACATAAAAACTGTTCTCTATATAAAAGTAGGGTCGCCACCAAAGAACATTGCTCCCAGGCGCCTCTGTATGGGTGTCACTAAAGAGCATTGATCCCGGGCACTTTGAACCTTCCCCATGGGCTAAATAAATTATAGGACTATGATGATTCAGACGATGACACGATAATAACAAAAGCGGTAGTGGTGAATTGTTGTTGTCACGATGATGATACCATGTTGGTAAGTACCGGGTGGGGGTTTTATTGTTTGTGTTGCTTGTTTCCATGTGCTGTTGCTACTATTTGAAATAATATTAAAATAACTAAATAACATTTGCGGAGAGAATAACTGATACTATTGTCTAATTGATACTTGAGATTATTTACATCACATTCTCGTTCTTATCGCTTCAGATTGTCTCTCTGTCATTGGCTGCAATTTAATCCTGCTGTTTAACAAATGATATATGATTCAGCGTACCCGTTCATCTTAGACAAGCCACGACAAATAGCGTTGAGAAGATACACTATCAAAGTTTAAAGTTTCAGTTAACTGTGTGAAGTCTTCAAAAGGGATTGATCTTTACTAAAGCAAGGATCATTGATCAATTGGCCCCATCGTACTTTATCAGATAAACAATGAAGTTCCGCGAGGTATCGAGCCAGCCATACCTGCGCAGAAGGTGATTATGCCGCACTCATGTCATGATACTCCTACATTTTCAAGCAGCTACACAAGTGCTAATGTTACATTACGTCAGGCATGCAATAAATGCATGCCCAGACGCATTGATCACCTTTACACTGAGTTTATCGAAATCTGTTTTGATTCTGGAAAGATAAAAAATCGATGATATTCGTCTGGGAAACGTAACAAAAGCCTAAAGCCGACAGTAGTATATGGGGATACCTTAGCCTCACTTCGACCTTTTAATGTTAAATTTGGTCGTTTGTACTGTAGCCTCAAGATTTATAGCCTCACGTAGACTTCTATGTTAAATTTGGTCGTTTGCACTATAGCCTCAAGAATTATAGCCTCACGTAGGCTTCTATGATAAATGAGGTGGTTTGTACTTTGGGGACAATAGAAATTTAACATGGGAATGTTACTTGGAGGTCAATGGGAATTGAACATGGGTGAGTCATGGGGTTTATAGGGTCAAAACTATTTATAGGGTGAAATGTATTTATACGACAAAGGGTTGATAGGGACAAACATAGACATAGAGAAACAAACAACTACACATCCAAATGCACAGAAAAGATGACAGAGATGTTCCAAAGAAAGACTCACAGACAGAATAGAGACTCCAATAAGAGAAGTCTATTTTATGGGTACAAAACATTTATTCAATTAAATACATGGGCTCTACGTCTTGTGCTTTGGTTTATGCACTATCCATTTAATACATGTAAATTTGGACATGGAACAAACCTATTTACCTGTTATCTATTTCTTGGTTCTAGAAAAAATACTTTAAAAATTAAAGTTCATGCCTTCAAAAAAAAAAAAAAACGTATACAAGGTACATGCATTTCATAAAAGAATGACATTTTTCATACTACAATGAATGTCCATTTTTGAGGAAAAAAGCTAAAAGAAAACAAGAAACAAACGATCAAATTGGACAAAATTCGTGCTTTTCTCTATATCCGTCACTGTTACAGTGTCCCCATTTTGTTGGGGGTGAGTTGTTTTGTTGATGGATTTGATTGACGGATTGTACCTTCTTACAAGGTGTCCGCTTTATTAGGCTATCGTTGTCTAGAGGGTGATCGCTTTCGGTGTTATTGCCCGGATCGAGTAAATATTAATATAAAGTGTGAAAACTTATAGGTGGAATAGATAGAGATCTGAGCAGATATATAAACAGAATGACACGAGCCTCCGTACATGAAAAAAAAACGAACAAAAAAACAACAATTTAATCAATTGCATAACAACTGTGATAATACATTACATTAGGAAGATACAATTCTTTTGAAATAAATCATTCACCGAATTTCAACACAAATATACTTATATAAATAGCCGATCTGTTTTAAATGATAGAATTGGTTCATCATAGAATCGAGTGAACAATCGAAGTCATTGCCTTGTACAACTTCAAAACCTGCTTATTTCTGGTTTATTCCAACTTCACTGTGGCTGTCCTTCTTGGTCCTTTCCACTTTCTTTTTTCTTCTCCAAACTCTCTATTCTCTCGCCTCTTTCGGCCCTCGAACTTTGTGTGGGTAGGTGGATACGTAAGTACGTGATACGTAGTTACTTGGATAAGTAGGTCGTGGATACGTTCCGTGAAGCTATTTTCCCCTTGTGCTTTCAAGCTTTGCTCGCTTCTACCGCTAGAATTGTGTCCGTCGTCTTTCCAGACATCCGGCCCCTTGGATAAATCTTTTACGAGAAAATTTCTCTAAATTCAACCTCGGAGTCTCCTCCATTTGTTTTCTCTTGCAGAAAAACGTAGACTGACGAAATTTTGCGATGGGGCATATTAAAACCAAAAATTTCGTGTGGGAACCACGCCCCTTATTTAGCGTAACAAATCCGGATTAAATATATCTCCCGTCTTTTATAACTAGGCGCCAAATTGTAGGCTGCGTGACCTCGAGAGTTCAAAATAACTGATTCTGAAAATGTCAAAATCTGACATTTCCGATACAAGATCGAAGTTAACCCTATCCTTCTAGTCTGTCTGACTGTTAAATAAACGAATGCTTAATTAAGAATCACTTCTCTCATTACACAGACATTAAAAATCCGTGCATTATGGCGATTTAACACGCAACGGTCCCCATAAATCTAATTAATCGTTCACCTGCCCAAATTAATATGCGCTTCATAGACCGACAGAAATTTGCACCCTTACAGTCACCCACGTTGTTTTTAAATCTGGTCAGCTACTACTTGCGTCCCAGCGTAGATGTTTTCCATCACGTACTCCTTTTCATCTGTAGATCTGTTGGTATATCCATCATACCAGGTATGCTTATCGACAAGCAGATTAATGGTGGTTATTGTCCTCTTCCCATGGAGGTACAACGTATGCCATATGAATGGTCACTTTTCCATCGGTGATGTAAAATTTTGTTCTCATCGTCTGCACGTTTTCAATAGCCCTCAATAGTTTGAAAGAAGTTAATTCCGCAGGTGTACTAAACCGAGACATACAGGAGAGTTCAAACTGTCGTGATACATAGATAGGCTCAAACGACCTCGATCTTTGACTTGACACTGACGTTTGAGTTCCTCTAACAGTGAGTCAAATAAGTCCTTAATGAAACCTGCTGCTTCCTCGGCTGGAACGTCAGACGCAAAGTCTTTAAATTTCACCGTGTAGGTGTAAGTTGTCGTCCTAAATTTCCTCGAAGTCGCCGTCTGAGTCATTTGGATGCTAAAATACTCCTTTAGGTCCACTGAATCCTTTTCCTTCTTGGACACACTTTGTTGCGACGGTATAGCGGTGAAAGAGGTCAATGATTTTTGTTACTTCTCCTTTTTCATCTGCATAGAGTGATCCATCTTTTTCGGCGTTTGTTCTCGCAATGAAGTGTCGTTCTTGGAAGTCGTCCCTTTTTTATACTGGCTGATATCAGCATTTCCATAAGGTAAAGTCTTGTGGTCTGGAAGTCGCACTGGTTGCACGTAGTTTGCCATGGTGTTAGTAAATAAACAACTAAGATGTGGTACTGCATTGATGATGTGATCGAGAGGCAGAGCATTGCACTCGAGTTTCTCGTTGGGCTTGAGTCTTACGCTCGATACTTGCTGTGTGAAAGGATTCATCTTTCTCGCTTGGCGTTTGTAGTTACAATGAACTATCGGTCTTGGACGTTGTCCCTTTTTATATGCTGACCAATATCAGCGTGTTCGTACGGTAAAGTGAAGTGGTTGGGAAGCCGTACTCGCTTCTGGTACACGATTTGATAACTTTTTCCAAGGGCCGACTGACGATTTGGTGTGTGGGTAAACTACAATCCTGTTCGGTTCGTAGGTGGTCACTTTAAAATTTCCATCCTCTCCAGACAGCAAGGCTTCTTTCAATACGCCAAAGTTCACCACTCGACTGGTGCGATAATTGAGAGTCAAACCTTTCACTTTACACTCCGTGTGCACTTCTCCTTGTTTGTCCCGGTATTCGTAGCCGTAATTTTTGGGACTGCCACTTGCAATACTTAGAATCTTGTCGTCGGGATGCTCGTCCGTCCAGGCTCCTAAACAGTCTCCTTCGATGACAGGGTGACAGTGACCCAGGCGATCGATGTAGATGCAACTGTCCGTGTCAAAATACAGTACACGATCTCCCAACAGTTCTAAAGCTTCGTACAGTTTTAAGCGAGCATGGGCTGTCACGTAGGCTGCAATGATGACATTTCCAAACTGAGTAACAAACTTCGCAGCAGCAACATGGATACTTATCCGTACCTAGAAAATCTCTTGCCGTACGGAAAAGATGCAAAGAACTTTGGAGGTGTAAGATGCAAAGAACCTTGCAGGTGTTCAACCACACGGCCCTGACAGAAGCACTTTTGCAACTACTTTCTTTTCCCATAAATCATTCCTTACGTTATTCAAATTCATTTATATTTCACACTTAGTCTGTCTGTCTGTCTGTCTGTCTGTCTCTCTGAGGATCAACCGATCTTAAAATGCGTGTAGACTGCATATATTCTAGTTTCTAAACACGTAATCGATGAGATACGCCACCAGGAGATGCCTAAAAACGAATTCCAAAAATGTAATCGACGAGGATACGCCTTCACGAAGTCCCTAAAAACGAATCCCAAACATGTAATCGATGAGGATACGCCATCACGAGATGCCTAAAAACGAATTCCAAAATAAAAAAGGCGGCTTGAAGTATTAACTCTTTCTTATAATTATTTCCACATGAATTATACAAATTGTCAGTGACTGAACTAACATGACCTATATTCTGTGTGTCTGTCCCTCCGTATCTTATACCTGTTACGCTTTACGACAAATTATACACAAATTAGGGGGAAAAACTCTTGAATAAATATAGCAATAACATTGTTAAGTAGGGATTTTTATATCTCATCCCAATCCTAATATTTTTTAAAACGACGGAGAATGCAGGCATATATTATTGCTGGCTGCAAAACCGCTGAGTGCAGCGTATGTTATTTAACAAGGCCACAGATAAATTCACGTTCGAATGCAGAAATAAGAAAAACAAAGAACAAAAATCCTTACTGGTACACTGGGAATCATGAAAAATCTATTCTTTAATGATGTTAGACACTGAAAGACTGTTCTATACAGCCACTCTGTGATGTTTCTACATAACCACCTCACCAGTAATGTTTACCATATCAACCCACGCAAGTCTAGTGTTAACGGAAATAAAAATGCCTTCATTTTCGTATGAAAAGTCATAAATTTGACACAATACGTAACTTTATGCGCACAAGCTAAATTTGTAAAACGTCGTTGTTTTAATATTGTTAGTAACTTCAGGAATCTATTTGTATCGATGCAGTTAATGCAGCCGTTAATGGCAATGGTAACGTTCCACATGTAGTACGTATTTCTGACAGCCTAAGGTGACGTTGTTTGCATTTGGAACATGCACAACGGAGAGAATGTTGGCATACCTCTAAGTTACATTCATGTACCATGGATGAAATTTCTTGACAGGTTGTAGCGGTGGAAATCGTTCATGATCTAACCACACAGCTGATCAAAATGGCTGCTCCAATGTGCTCGAAAAATCAGACTGAATTAGTCCAAAAATTCATTAACTTCAGCAGGAGGGAAAACGAATTTTGTCAGAGTAGGCAACCATCTGAGGTTAGGTCAAGCTATATACTCTATGACCCAAATTACATTGGAACACTTCCATTTTTGCCCTGTTTAAAGAAAAGTTGCTATGCGGTTTTGTTCTGATATTTTTTATGGTAGGGGAATAAAGAATCATGAATGAGGACGCTGTTATGGGTCTTTCTTTATTTCTGAAGAAGTTGTGAAGTATTGAGAGAAAAAAGCATTACCGTGGGACACACCCATAAGCTCGAAACAACATTGAACCACATTTCTTTTAATAAACATCTTAGTGTTATAAGTGGAAGTGACAACAATGATAAATGTATCGATTCAAAGCCAATGACAAATACCGTAATTCATAGATCTTCTGCTTCTTTTGATTCTTTTGATACACAGAAATATAGATCCTCTCTCTCTCTCTCTCTCTCTCTCTTCCGCACGTCTGAGTGACTAACACCTCTCGTCCACCCTCTTCGAAAAATACCATGTTTTAGGTTCGAAAATACTATAAGAATACTATACAAAACCATTCAGTGCAGAACAGTACATTATAGTATAGTACAACACAACACAACGCAACGCAATACAATACAACATATTTTTTTTTTAATCTGAGAAAGTGGCGTTACGTAGGTATTAATAAACAATGCCATTTCAACGTTATATAATATTTTTCGCTCAAAAAATTCCTACATCCTGATCGATCCTCTCCTCCTCACTGTTGTCTAAATATGAAATCAGACCTAGTCCAAATCCTTTTGGAAAAGTATTTTTAATATTCAAACGCAACAACTTGTTTTCTAACTAAAACTCCCAAATCCTAAAGCTAGCATTTATAAGGACGATCATAAAAAAATATAAATTTAGTCTTCAGGACCCATTCATACATAATACTTATTATGAAACGCCGTGCATTATCATTTATTCATTTATTCACAACTACATATGATGTTAACAGCGAATACCATGTACATATGTCGCATATCGGTTTACCGTATTTGATTTAATGGTTTCACCGGTACGGTCTCGTCAGTCGACATCTGCTTAATCATTTTTTTTTTTAACATTGTTAGTAGCACTTAATCAGTCTTATTGTGTTACTGGGTCAAGGAGTGAACAACCTTTACCTATCTGCCCCACATTTAGGACAAACATGCAGTATTTGGCAAATAAATATGTTTCAGTTTAAGTGATATGTTTATTTAATGTGATTTGTATTATTCTTAAAAATATAAGATTACAAAGTTGCATTAATTATACTGCAGTAGACAATATTTATCTATGTAGTTCAAGTTCGTACATTAATAACCTAAGTGTTTTATTTCAGTGAATAATAACAATCAATTGTTGTTGTTGTTGTTGGGCTTAACGCCATTTTTCAGCACACGATAGGCTATACATGGCGGCCAGTATTAATGGTGGAGGAAGAAACCGGGAAATCCGCGGAAAGAACCACCGACCCACGAGAAGCTACTGGCAAGCTTTCTCACATATCTTAGACTCGAACCCATGCAGACAGAGGTGAGATGGCAGTGATCCGTAACGGAGATCGCTTTAGACCACTCGGCCACTCGGGGCCCCAACAATCAATTGTAAAGCTGTTTAAGAACTTATTCATATGAAAGGAAACTTGCTCCAAAAGATGCTGATGTATTTAGCATATAATGTTATCCTTGTTAATTTTATCTGACTTATGTTTATGCTGCCTTGGAAGTATATGAATTAAAAGTTAATAACAAAATTGTAAATAATTACTGTTTAGAAGTATATTGTTGTACACAATAATTTTAAGGTCTGCTATGTTTGTCAGATGGAATTTTGATCAATGATGGGTGTTGATGTAAACATGTAAATGCATGCTTAATATATCGGAAGATAATTATTTGAAACCTTTATTTTATATTTCTTTATTACTAATTACGTTTTTGTAACCCCATCCCTCCTTCAACCCAATGAGAAAGTAAAGCGTCAATAGTGTCTGAAAGATCGAGATGATAAATCATTAATTTTGGGACAAGCCAACATTAATGTGTAAATTTTCCAACTTTAAAATAATGCAGCCTTGGGTTCAGTGCTTCCTATACAAGAATAAATAATATATATCAAAGCCGGAAAGTTTGGGGGTTCTCCACCTATATTCTTGAAACGTTAATTTTTACATATATATTTTTCAAATTTCAATTTCTTTTTTTTTTTTCAAGCTATCAACGGGACATACTTTTATGCAAACAAACACGTTGTAATTGCCATCAATTGTGTCTTTATTCAGCTGATCGTACACGCGACAAGTCGTTATCCATCGAAGTTTCGCCTATGTTTCGGGAAAGGAATACGTCTAATTCCTTCATTTAGACTATCTGGATATTGACTGTCAGAATTACAAGACTTCTTTTCACCGTTATCGATCTAGAAATCAACAAATCATTGCAAAATTTGTAAATACTTATCATATTTAATTCATTGTTGCTACAAGCAGCTTGTCGTAGGAAAATGGCGGACTTGAGCAATGCCTGGAGGTGTGTCTAATTTACGCTCGCTGATTGGATAATTGATCCAGTGTGATTGACAAGTGGCGATAGGTCAATTACAGACTTTAATACCAAATTAATCGTATTAATATTTATTATCAAGTAAAATCTATTGATGGTTGTTTAATTCAGATATTTCACCTGTATTCGCTTTCATCTTTTATTTGTGATACTGATGTGATTATATTTTACAGGTGATTAAAACAGTTGGACACTTTAACCAGATAGTCTATTTCGGCTGTCAAATCTGTTTCTGGGTTTTTTTGTTTTTTGTTTTTTTTTAAATGTGAAATTTAAAACTAAATCTACGTCCTACCAAATTAAATATACACACGTCATAGTCAATTCGTTAGAGAAGAGGAGAGTAGTAACTTGGTAGCAACATAGACTGGAAGACTGGTGCACAGGTTGGTAGATTAATATGTACCTAATCAATGAATCCATATAAATAATTTTTTACAGTCACATATATTTCCACTTATATGTACTTTCCACCATCCGCACATGCATCCTGCCTTCAGCCCTTACAGTCATTAATTTCAGTTTTGTTTGCCTTATGGAATTATTCAAACCATAAAACCGGAATATTCTACCAAAATGCATCGTGTCGGCACAATGTACGTAACATATGGCCGATAAAATCATACTTTGCCTTCCACAGAAACTATACTGTACTCATTAAATTTTTCCAATTGCTCAACAAAATTGATTGACTCAAAGAATGAAAGGGTTCATCACAAACATGAAATCTGAAATAAAGTGTCGATACATTTCTACACCACTAGAGTAGGATGAATGAGATTAGCATCTTGCGCCACTCAACAGAATGAATATGTTAATCCTGATATTGCATATCCGCGTGATAGGTTCAAAACATGTGAAGCCGTTGTGACTTTGTGCTTAAGGTTGGAATTGAAAACAGAAAGGTGCTGGGTTAGATTATATATGTTATGGTCGTCAAGTAATTGAAAAGTAAGCGAAAACCAACGTCATGTAAAATCGAGAATAAAATCCCAAATAGTCCAAAACGTTCATAAAATCAGAATAAAATCCCAAATAGTCCAAAAATATCAATCACCATTCCAAACGAGTAAAGTTCTAATTACATTTCATTGGTTGTCGAAATTAGATTCAGCGCTGAAGGCGTCGATGTGGCTGTAGTCTTGAATGTACTAATATACCAGTGCCCTGAAGCGTGATGATGTGCTAACAGTCTTTTGATGGATCACAATAATATGATCGAAGATGTCCTTTTTGAATTCACTATAATCTTCAGTTAATGTCTCTGTCCAAGAGTATTACATAAGAGCACTTTGTATTTCCAGTGAATAAATAATCTGAATAAATAAATTCCACTCAAATGAAATAATGAACACAACAATGAGACTCATTTCTGCTTCAGATGTTATGGCAGGAATGAGCAATTTCTCAGGTTACCAAGATTATAAACTCCTCTACCTGACCTTGGTCACAATTAGCATTTTCAAGAAATACTATGACTGAATGGAATTTTCCATTCTAGAACAATCAAAGTTGTTTACAAAATAACATATGTTACTAAAATTACAATAAAAATGTGGTAAACATCAGGTAGGTAGGCATTTTTATGGGGAATACCAATGTCCTAGACACAGACCTAAATAAAAGAATGATCCTAATACTTAGCCAATGCTTCTACGGAAATATTAACTATGTATTAATTGTGTATTATTTGTTTACAAAATTATATATATATATATATATATATATATATATATATATATATATATATATATATATATATATATATATATATATATATATATATATATATATATAATGTAATGGGCAATAGTAGTAGTAGTAGTAGTAGTAGTAGTAGTAGTAACAACAACAGTGTCTTTAGTCAGGTACAACATTGAACTTGATTTGGATAAGGTAAGTCCAAAATAATTATCCACAGCATATAATGAATTTATAAAAAAAAACAACAAAAACAATGCAAATTATATAATTATATAATTATTTTGTAACGGGACTTTAACCATATATTGGCGATGTCATGCACAGAAAATAGCATCTAAGTGCTTTTCTCAAGGACATACAGGGCATCTGGGTCAACATTGTTCGTTCTTCTCCAAAAGTGCATACCCAGCGATAACATAGCATACAGCGCCTGTAGATTTTGATCTACCTTGATCGTTCTTCTTGTAATTTCATAATAACACAGTAGATCCATACACAGTATACTCGAAACCATTTGAACAAGAAACTTAAACTCAAAGTCCCAAAGCACTGACAATCTGTCAAGCAATGTCCCAAACGTTGACAGTCTATCACACAAAGTCCCAAAACATTAACGGTCTGTCACTGAATGTCCCAAAACGTTGACAATCTGTCACACAAAGTCCCAAAACATTGACAGTCTGTAATTATAATTATTAATCAAATAAGTGCAATACTTCAACAAGAAAATAATACATAGATCAGCAGAGAAGCTGCATAAAGTCCAGTATAAGTTCCTGCATGCACCCTTCATAAAGTCTAGCATATAGGCCCCGCATAGGCCATGCATAAAGTCCAGTATGACGGCCCCACATAGACCCTGCACAAGTACAATATAAAGGCCCCGCACAGACACTATATAAGTCTAGTATAAAGGCCCCTCATAAACCCTGCATAAAGACCAGTATAAAGGCCCCGCATAGACCCTGCATAAAGTCCAGCATAAAAGCCCAGCATGGACCCTGCATGAAGTTCAGTATAAAGGCCCTACATAGATCCTACATAAGTTCAGTAAAATGTCTCCGGATAGACTCTACATAGTCCAGTAAAAAGGCCCCGCATAAATACTCTACAAGTCTTGTATAAACGCCCCTCACAGACCCTGCACAAAGTCCAGTATAAAGGCCCCGCATAGACCCTGAATACAGTCCAGCATAAAGGCCCTGCATAGATCCCGCATAAAGTTGAGTACATAGACCCCACATAGATCCTACATAAGTCCAGTAAAAAGACTCCGTATAGACCCTGCATAAAGTCCAGTATAAAGGCACCGCATAGACCCTACATAAAGTTCAGTATAAATGCCACTCATACACCCTGCATAATGTCCAGTAAAAAGGCCCCGCATAGACCCTGCATAAAGTCCAGCATAAAGGCCACACATAGACCCTGCATAAAGTCCAGTATAAAGGCCCTAATATACCTTGCATAAAATCCAGTATAAAGGCTCCGATTAGACCCTGCATAAAGTCCAGTATAAAGGGCCTGCATACACCTTGCATAAAGTCCAGTATAAATGTCCTACATAAACCCTGCATAAAGTCAAGTATAAAGATCCTGCATAGACCCTGCATAAGTCCAGCATAAAGGCCCCGTATAGACCTACATAAGTAAAGTATAAATGCCCCGCATAAACCCTGCATGAACTCCAGTATAAAGGCCCCGCATAGACCTTGCGTAAAGTCCAGTATTAAGGTTCCGCATAGACCCTGCACAAAACCCAGCATAAAAGCCACGCATAGACCCTGCATAAAGTCCCGTATAAAGTCCTCGCATATATTATTCATAAAGTGCAGTATAAAGGCCCCGCATAGACCCTGTATTAAGTCCAGTATAAGGCCCCGGCATAGATCCTAAATAAGTCCAGTATAAAGGTCCCGCATAGACCCTGCATAACTCCAGTATAAGGGCCCCGCATAGACCCTGCATAAAGTCCAGTATAAAGGCCCAGCAAAGACCTTGCATAAAGTCCAGTATAAAGATCCGCATATACCCTGCATAAAATCCAGTGTAAAAGCCCCGATTAGACCCTGCATAAAGTCCAGTATAAAGGCCCTGAATAGACCCTGCATAAAGTCCAGTATAAAGGACCGGCATAACGCGTACCTTGCCAAGCATTACACAGGTCATACGATGCTTGAATTACTAGGTCGATTCGATAAATAAGAATGTAAGTTTTATAAGACTGCACAGGTTCAGAAATAAAAGTTTTATTAAATGGATGCCTTTCTTTTTAATGTTGGCCCCAATGTCGTCACTCGTTCAGCTGGAAACTTATTCAGACACAGACCATGGGATTTAAAATATGCATATAAATATTGATGCAAGCACCGGTAAACACGCACAAACGTATGTTATACAACAATGGTCTTTCTCTGTTTCTTTTCATAGCCGTTTATGAAAATTTGAATTCAACAGTTACATAAAATAGTATGCTGATATTGATACAGTATACGGAGTTGATGGTATTGACACAGTATACGGTGCTGATGGTATTGACACAGTATAGGGAGTTCATGGTATTGACACAGTCTACGAAACTGATGGTATTGACAAAGTCTACGGAGTTGATGGTATTGGCACAGTCTACGGAGTTGATGATATTGACACAGTATACGGAGCTAATGGTATTGACACAGTATACGGAGTTCATGGTATTGTATGAAACCGTTTGGCATTTAACATTGCCAGATCTAGCTTTAAATAGGTAGTCACTGTATATATGTGATTTAAATAGTCAGTTGGTAGCCATTACACACAGGTGATTTAAAAAAATCAGTTTTGGTAGCCATTGTACACTGGTAGCCACAGATGATTTCAAAAGTCAATTAGGGTAGCCATTGTACACAGGTAGCCAATGTACACAGGTGAATATGTCAATTCCTTTCATTTATAACACAGAAATTGACCTGAGCTTTCTAATTCGGGGCGTCGTATCCAGGGGTTACGAAACTTCTGTAGAAAAAAATATTTTATGTTTGCATGCTAATATTAGCCTGAAATTAAATTCATACAACAAATAACAGAAATGTTATATTCGTGTACACTGAAATATACTTTTTAGCGGGGGATGTTACACCGGTTTTTTTTTATAGAAAGAAGTTTGAGTCTGAAGAAAGTCGGGATTTTAAACTTGCATATGGTCAAATGTAAATTTAGTTACATACATGACCAACGGTCTACATACTAAAACAAACTTTGAATGCAGAATAATGCTGTTTCATGTATAAAAAGTACATTCTTCGCATTACGCATAAACATAACAGTGAAATCTGTTTTCTTTCGATCATTTTTTGTCTCTGTTGAAATTGGAAAGAGATGTATTAGACAAACGTGTGTCCTTCTGAGGCTCACACAAATGCGAGCGGCAATAAAAGGGTTGGAAACGAGATAGATGCAACCCCCGATAATCCTGTTTGCAAACGATTTTGGTCAGGAATCCATCGTCTGTTCACGACATCTATATAATACATCCAGATTCTTAAACGGTATAGCGTGAAATGTCGTCTTGCTGAGACAAAGAATATAACATCACAGGAAAGGTAACACCCTAAAACGCTCCAAACGTATCGTTGTAAACACAATACTTGGTGACCCTGTGTTGTAACAGTTGCTGAACCGTGCCTTTCCTCCTTTACATGTAACTAGCTATTTAGATTGTTAGAAATTGCAAATAGTAACGTTTTTCTTCCATCCAGGAACGACTCATCTTAAGGTTGAAAAAGTGCAAAGTTTTGTTACAATGCAAGCTCACTGATGGTATGACCCCGATAACTGCTGCCGACGACATACTCGACTAGTCGCCGTTTGTATTCAGTCGTTCGTGGGAATAACTAATTTGATCTCAGTTTGCAGAGTGTCAGCGTAACCTTTAATTTCAATGACTTAAAGATGCCGATTGTTTGTTAGATTAACAGAAGAAATTTATTGTCAGGCTTCTACATTAATTTGTAAGTGTTTATTGAACCCTTTTGTCTTTAGAAATCAACAC